>VCRD01002849.1:0-40946 GCA_006783055.1 Trinorchestia longiramus
TGGTCATTCTTACCTGGAAGCTGAACTGGCCAAACTTTCATCTGGACGCTCTGAACTGGCTGGCAAGAATCAACGAAGTTTCAAGCTATTTCTCGTGCCAATTTCATGGAAATACAAGCTGAGTTTCCTGTTGACTTGTTCCTTTATTACCTTGAGTAAGGTCACACGGGCAGTTAGATTAGGCTTGTTAAAGTTGGTTGCTTAAAATCCCCCAAGCACGATCAAACTTTACAACTCGACCACGGTGGCTGCACGTGTGTAGAGCAATGAATCAAACTTTTTTACATATAACGTCAACCCCTAGAGAAAATACTATTCTAGCCAACAAATCGCTTCGATTCTTGTAAGTAGAATAATAAGAAGTTTAGTAAGTAGGAGAATAAATTTTTATTCTCAGATGAATTTCTACGTGAGCTTACAAAAAACATTTAGAAGTCATTGTACACGGTAAAACAACAGAATTGAGGAAATTAAATATGAAGTCTGGCCAACAAAATGCTGGAAAGGTATCATAAATTAACATACTAATATATAGAATATGCGCTATGTCCGCAGATATATTGTGAAGCAGACTGCTGTAGAGTAATGGATATAATTCAAATAAATTAGGGAAATTCTGTATTTTCCAATTTATTAATAGAAATTAATTATCATATTGATATTCATGTATGCATAAAGTGTATTAAAAGAATTTCAGGTGAAGACAATTTTGCACAAAGTTATTTTTAATTGATAAATTATGATTGTTATATCTTTTCAGCAAAACTTTAGGGCAATTTAAAATTTATGGGGTAAAAATATAGCTCGTTGAGTAGAAAAACAGTTGTTGGTTGCATTGTTTGTTGTGGCTATGTGAGAAATTTTGGAATAATTGCGAAATAATATAGATTGTTATTAGTCGAAATAAAAAATTATACATATGATGTCATGTTTTTGTAATCATTGAAAGAGTTATTTGTTTACTAATTATTTCTATATCTTATTCTAAAGTAAATGACTATTGAAAGAAACTTTCAAAATTTGGGAAATTTTGCACTCAATGTTTTTCATAAGTTATATATGATGAGGAAGTTCTGGTTCCAAGTTTTAAGTTTAGTTAAATGTGTTGTCATTGCATATTTCAGAGTGAATTATTTCGTTTGTTGGGATTTATTTCTTTTATTAGTTCAACCCAATAACAATAGCAGCAAAGCTTCTAACTCGACTGCTGGTCTGCTGAGGATGGAAGCTGCTATATGAAGTGGTCTTAGGTTTGCCTCTCTCAATCCAATTAACAGACAAGTGAATGACAATTATTTTCTAGAATATCATCTATCATATGACAATCATTTTGTAGAATATCTTTTATCATATGATAATTATTTTGTATAATATCTTATATCATATGACAATTATTTTGTAGAATATCTTTTATCATATGACAATTATTTTGTAAAATATCTTTTATCATATGACAATTATTTTGTAGAATATCTCGTATCATATGACAGTTATTTTGTAGAATATCTCATATCATATGACAATTATTTTGTAGAATATCTATCATATTACAGCCTAATTTTAATTACTTGAATTGAAGAATTATTGGCTTTTCTGTATATAATGGCAACCATCTAGGAGTGTATGAGGAGCTATAATTAAGTTATCTAGGTGATTCTCATATTATGCTGTGTTAGATGATACAACATGTTTTAATTTTTCAGAATATTTTTGATGTATAAATCTCTCACACGTTAAATTTTTCTTTAGTTATCTGTTGTGAATAATTTTTTTAAGCAATGATATCTAGTTTGTAAAGTATGATTTTTGGCTCAAAATACTTTTATAAAATAAGATAAAAGTCCACTAGACTATACAATTCAAATCTCAGTTTGAGAATTATAGGCAGCAGTGGAATTTGACAACATAATTGGTTCAGATACTGAGCTTGTCAACAAAAATATGTGTGAAGTCAAATGACTTCATATAATGTAAAGTCAATGTAATGTAAAGTCAATGTAATGTAAAGTCAATATAATGTAAAGTCAATGTAATATAATGTAAAGTCAAATAATGTTTTACATACAAATAAATTTGTTGATGCTAAAAATATTTTTAAAGTTTTACATCAATTTTTGTGATTAGGTAAATGAACATATTACTGATAATAGACAGATGAAGTGGACTAAATAAAGGTAAAAGCATTGGCCAATTATCAATTGAAAAGAAAATTTAAGAGATAATATTATTCTTTACCCAAGTTTTTCATGAAGTGCCATCTATATTATTGATGATAATTATATAGTAAGAGAATTCATTAATTACTTCATTCTGATGCAGTGAAATTTTTTTTAATGGCTGTCACTATTTCATGTTGCTAGTAGCATTTGTCAACAGAGAATTTGCTTGACATATTTGCTGTGTTGTGACCTGCAGTTGGGTTCTTTCAGATAAAAATATATGTTTATATTTAATGTTAAAAATATTAATTTTTACTTTTTAACACTTTGACTGCGACTCCAATATTGGTCCGGACGTATAACACAGTCCATGTACCATATATGGTACACGTCGCAGTCAAAGTGTTAAATGTGTTCAGTGATGTAGTTTGGGTACCAAAAAGATTTAACTAACACTGAAAAAATAGAAGTGATGCTTTATTGCTTCCAAAGCATTGAATTATTGAATTGCTAGCAAAAGTATGTTGCAAGATATATATTGAAAAAGAAAAGATTAGGCTTCATAACCAAAGTTTTCATATACATAATGACCAACTGAATGTACATATCGACATGATTGCTATGTTCATTAAATTAAATTTAAAATAAATAGCATGATTTTTAAGAGTAGTAGGTAAATATATGCACAATAAATCTTTGCAACTCACATTTGTTGTACAAACCAAGTCAAAATAGACAGAATTACACTGTAACTGTAAAAGTTGTTCTTTATCATCCAAAATGAATTATTAAAGCTTTCAATTTTTGGGCTTTACACTTACATATGTTATGTAATTCTATTATTTTAAGTTGTAGTGTAAAATTGTCACACATTTAGTAAAGTTTATTCTATGTATAATATTGTTTTTTTTCAGATGAATGAAACCAGTCATGTGATGTTTTCTTTGAGCCTCCACATTCTTTTGAAACTTCACACCTGAGTTCCATTTGGTGAGTAACTTCTTAAGCAGCCAGTTCATCTAATGGCAAACAAAAAGAATCATATTCTTAGTGAAATTGTTTTCTATAAGATTAACAAGAATTGATTTAAAGAATGTGCAATTCTAAATTAATATTTTAGCCTACATGGTCATTTCTAGCAAGATAGCAGATAGAAAAAACTGTTTTGCATGTAAATTATTTTAATTTCTCAAAAGAAAGATATGGTTTGAGATGGGAATGTGTCCTGAATGTTTTTTTTAATACATACTTTAAAAAAAACCAGTACAGGATGAAGGACATTAGGCCCAGTGGGTATGTAGACTTTAAAACCCCCACTTAACAGTTTCATTCTACACTACTTTCTAGTTGATGTGGTAGTGTCAATGCAAAACCATGTCTTTTTTGTCACATTTTAAATTCAAGGAAACACAGTTAATCTTATGGCAATAGCAGCATTTCCTCATATGGCAACTGCTGCATTTTGTGCAACACATCAAGGATGCCAAGCAGGGCTGCCTTAGCAAATTTCCGTCAGGTTTTCCTAAAGTTGCTGACTTTCCATTCCTCCATTTGAGTGTTAAGCTGTATAATAAATGATTGAGAGAATTTTGCATTCATGCTATCATTATCAAGCAACAGTCATATTCCTTTAAATTTGTTGTGTTATATTCAATTATAGCTTCATGAATTACCTATTAATATGTGAACCATTTATGTCCTTGTCAGGTGTGTGAAGGTATGATGAGGGCAAGTTCATCATCACAAGTTCTCTGGGCTCTGCTTCTTTTCTTGGATCCTAAGTTGACATTGTCATTTCTTTGTGGCAGAAATTACAGTGTTTACTCTGTAAGTGATTGTGCTTCCTTGTAATGGTATTGAAGTTTGGTAACACCTACCCAACTGCTGCCTCTAATCTTGTGGCATTGGGGGACCTGCCCACTTTAGATGAGCATGTATGCAAGTAACTGTGCTGACGAGGCCTCCTCTAAGTCCACAAGCAGCATGCGGCCTGCCAACACAATGAGCATGACACCTGGTCATGCCATGAACATGGCTCCTCCTGGAGGGTCTTCTTTATCAACCCATGGTGGCATGAACATGATGCCAATGAGCATGGCATCTAGTAACAATCTGAGCATGACATTGAGCAGTGGCATGGGCCCAGTACAGAACAGTGGGCCTAATATGGCTTCTCATGGTGGAATGAATGTCATTCCTAACAATGGTACAGCTGCTAATACTGCAATGCATATGCCTAATAATGCCAACATGCCCTCCAGCATTGCCATGAACATGATGCCAAGCAATGCTGTAAACATGATGCAGCCCAGCCCTGCCATGAGCATGGTACCCAATAATACTGCAAACATGATGCATAATAATGCCATGAATATGGTTCCTAACAATGCACTGAATATGGTGCCTAACAATGCTGTTAACATGGTACCAAACAATGCCATGAACATGGTGCCTAGCAATACTGTGAACATGGTACCTAATAATACTGCAAATATGGTACCTAACAACCCAATGAACATGGTACCCAACAATGGTGTCAATATGGGGCCTAACAGTGCAATGAGTTTGGTGCCAAACAATGGAGTGAACATGGTTCCTTACAATACCATGAATGTTATACCTAACAACACAATGAACATGGTGCCTAACAATGCGATGAACATGATGCCCAACAATTCCATGAACATGATGCCCAGCAATTCCATGAGCATGATGCCTAATAATGCAATGTATGTGAGTTCTAATAATGTTGTAAGTGTGATGTCCAACAATGCAAGCAATATGAATGGAAATCATGCAATGCATAGGTCTATCAAAAAATGTATGAATGTCCAGCAGCATAATGTTATGAATGCAAACTCAAACATTCCTGTAACAAGCTTTTCACCTAGTGTAATGAATGTTCAGACCAGCACTTCTAGCCTTCCAAATAATATTGTTGGCACATCACCAAATAGCGTCAATGCAGTTACTAGTAATGTGACAAATGTTTCTTCAAGTAGTGAACACATTATGCTTCCTAAAGGTGAACTGAATGCTCCTCCTAATAGTTCAGCAAATATGTCTCTCACTAATTGTATGAGCAACATGTCCACTACAGGCATGGGCTCCAATTCTGGGCGAAGTGTTGGTATGGGTATGACTTCAAGTGATGGCATCGGAATAGCATCTGGTAGTGGCTTGATGTTACCTCACAATAGCAGCATGGATATGACTTTGAACAATGGTATGAATATGCCTCTTGGCCCTGGTATGAATATGCCTCCTGGAAATGGCATGAACATGTGCCATCCACGAATGGTGTGTGGCCCCCGCATTCCTAATGCTGCTGCTGGAAGTATCTCTAACATGATGGGCTGTGGAGGACCAGAAAATGGATGCTCCACCTACGGGAACCTGATGGCATCACCTCCTTCAATGCGGGCTCCAGGAGCCATCACAGGTGCGGGCTGTGCCCCTGGAGGAGCTCCTCTCATGCATTGTGTAGATGCCCGGAACTCTAACAGCAATCTTGCTATGCATTACAAAGGCTCGAATATGGCTGGCGTCCACGTCAGAGAGCCGTTCATGGACAACAGCGGAGCCAGTTGCGGACAACCTAGTCAGCATTATTGTCAGCAGCCTTTTGGATATCAATCTCATATGGGTCATTATGCTCAACTCAGACCGATGCAACATCAGTTGATGTGTCAGCAGCAATATATGCAACATCCTGAATCTTTCATGTGTAATTCAATGGTGAATTCTGTCAGACCTCAGCTGAACAATTCAAAAGTGATGCAGGTAAATGGCAGTGTTCAAAATCATTCATACATGCATTGCAGAACAAATTCTTCATTTTACTACAATGGCTATGTTTCTGGGGGAAATAGAGTTAATGCTTGTGGCTCTAGTAAACCGACCAATGTGGGAGAAATACGTTCTACAAGCAGAGAGAGTCCACGTTGTGATAGTGCTTGTTCTTCACATAGCGAGACAGGCTCATTTATCCGCTCTGTAGAATCGCATGTACCAGTTTGTGATAACTCAAATGCTAGCATGGCTGCTTCAGCATCTCCAGCCACTTTACAAACTATGAATACCAGTATGCCACCTAGTACAAATCAAGTTTTTTGTTCCGAGTTGCAAATTTCTCAGAATCGGTCAGCTAGTTCTAAATTGATGCTTCCTTCTGACTCGGTTTCTGTTCTTCATGGGGGAAATAAGAGTTCTGGGTTAATACAAAATTCTGATTCGGAGACAAATTTAAACAATTCTAAGAATCACAAGGACAGTAGTTTTCATAGTGCTTCTGCTCCTAAAGATTACAGTGAAGGTGGGCACTTAGTGACTGATACCAAATCCTCGTCTATAACTGTGGAAAACTCCAAGACTCTGGCAAGTAATAGCAACAGTGTAACTCAACCTGTGGCTAATTTAGATGTAGATCCTTCAGTGTGTCATAAAACAGGAAAATCATGTGGACAGCTTGAATCTATTTCTCAATTCTCACCTTCTGCTCCTCGCTCATGTTCCTCTGAAGAATGGCATTGTTCGTCTAAACAGTCTAGATGTGAGCCAAGTGCGTCGGAGCAAGTATTAAATGCTGAGTCTCATGAGACTGAACAGCAGGGTGAGTCTACTGCAGGACCTCCTAGTGATAGTCAAAACTTATTTTTTAACACCGAGAAATCAAATTCATCGATAGGTCAGTGTGGGGAAAATGACTCAAATAAGTCAACTTTCGATGGTGCTTCTGTAGACAGTGGTGTTGATTCAAGCGTGCGATCTGGTAGTAGTGACAGCGTGCAAATTGTGGGAGGGGCTTTGACACCTAATCATTCGATGGTTGAGAGCCCTACTATGTGCAAAGTAGTGTGTACATCTAGTCAAACAAATGTTGTGCCTTCAACAAAGGAATGTCATGGTTATAGTGCAAATGTTCCTAGTTTTGCGAATGCAAGCCATAATTTGAGAGATCAAGTCTACTCTGCAAACAACTTTTACTCGGGAGTGTCAACAAGCAATGGAACTGCTGCTTTTGCTGGACCTGGGCTCAGCCAAACTTCTTTTGTAATTGTGCCTTTTGGCTGGCGCAGGATCATCTCTGCCAACCGTGTCCTCTACATCAGGTCAGTGTAGTAGCCATTGTAGTATTTTATTTATTTTTTGTCAGTGTAGTAGCCATTTACCTTAAATGGAAAAGAATTCCTCATTGGACCCAACTTCGTGTTCTTTGCAGGATCAGTAACTGAATAGAACTTTTGAAAACACAATAAATTAGTGTGTATGTGAACCTTTATTGGATATGGTTTTAATATAAGTATTTTGAAAATTTATCATTGATGTCACTTGTTAATGGTATTTTCTTGTACTTTGGTTTACAGTCCAAGTGGGAATGAGCTGAGTTCAGTAAGTGCAGTATCACAGTACCTGACCACGGAGGGAACATGCAAGTGTGGACTTCAGTGTCCACTCAAAGTTGCCAGTGTCTTCTGCTTTGATCCCTCGGTGAGTTCATTGTGTTTCTACAATTCCCAAATATCAGCCATGGAATGTTTGTTGACTAATTGTAATTTCTTTTGTTAACACGTTGACTCCGAAGTGGTACGTATGTGTACCACTGAGGTTAGGTTCTGTAATTTTTTCAGATCCTTCTAGTGACTATGCGTACAGAGTGAAGTTTTACACCAATCAGGCAATCGGAGGCAACGTGTTAAGAAAGTTCCTTGCTTTCGATCAAGTTACCTTTTACTGAGTGTATCTGCTAGTTCTGGCTAATTGTTTAATGAGTCTTTGTAAAATAGTGTAAAAGAGCCAGCTAGCATTTGACTCAAAGCATATCAAATTTTGTGCCTGGAACTTACCCGTTGAAGTTAAGGACAAGCGGCGGGATATTAATCTGTTGCACTGTATGAGACTGTAATGGTGGTTGAGGAAGAACTATCTGTGCCTCTTTGTACCTAGTTTGAATAGTTGCCGTTTGAAGTATTTTTCAATGTACAATTAGTAGTTTTTCTTGTACTGCATTTAACTTGTGTTCAAATGTACGGATCTTCAAGATATTTTACAACTTTAACACGTGTATAACCACAAAGTATTTCATAGGTACCTGACCGGCCTACGCTGCCTGCAGAGCTTACCAACCGCGATGTACTACAGTCCTGCACACACCGTCGCAAGCTTGCGGCTGCTTTCACTAAACACATGAACTCTACTCGCCAGCAGCACCTTGCTCTTCAACAACAGCCTGCTCGCCCTGGTCGAGAAGCCATGTGTCACTACAACCACCCGCCATCTAACATGACCATGCAAAGTCATGCTTGCTATGCTGGTGCTGTGGCACCTCCCATGATGCACCAAGTGCCCTCTGTGGCGGCGTGTGACCAACAGGCTGTTGCTTGTGCCAAGGCCAAGTGCATTAAAAACGAGCCTCACGCTCACGGCTCTTCGTGTGGTGGACCTCAGAATTCTGCTTGTTGCTACGTGTCTCAGGCCAACATTAGTGGTTCCTGTGGTGAGACAAAGTTTCATTTTAGTATTAGCAAGGACAGTTTCTTCCGTTAATTAAAAATTAGTAGCGTGGTACTCAAGTGTGTACATTTTAGTCATGTGGTATTCTAATAAATAATGACAGCGATAGTTTTAATATGAAATATACGTTGTAAACAGACTATTTTGCATTGCTGGTTGACCTATTTTGTCTTTTTGAGGTCGGCCATCAGTTCTACTTCGTGACGAACGTTTAGAAGTATGCGAACTCGGAACTTTTTTATGTAATTACTAAAATCTTGGATTTAAATGAATCTGCTTGTCAAGGAAAAAATATTGATATTTTATTACTGTATTATAGAAAATTTTCATGATTTACTAAATATATGCATTTCACAGAACACAGTGGGGCTGAAACGCTGGTGACTGCTTCAAATTTGCAGTCTTGCGCTTCCTCCACTGCGTCATCGAGTGCATGCAGTGGTGAGGCAGCAACGAGCGCTGGCTCGACTGTCGTTGTTGCATCCGCTGTGAGGAGTTCTCCGGTCCCTACAACTGTTGACAGCTCCGCTGTCGCCAATGTGAATTTAACTTCCAGCACTGCTGGCTCTTCCTTGACTGCGTCTACTGTGTATTCACCTACTTCCACTGTGTGTTCTACTGCATCCACTGTAAATTTCAGTTCTACTGAATGTTCGTTAAGTCGTGTAACTGTAAATTCAGCTGCACAAATAGCTGATGTGTCTGCGTCTGGTGAGCATTCTTCTGGATCAAATGTTTGCTCAACATTGATAGCAAATGCAGCAGCAGCTTCTGTGAGCTTTAATAACTCATCTGGAAACTTGAATCCGTTCACCGTGACGTCAAACGCTTCTATTGTATCATCAATTGCTTTAAATGCAAGCTTGACAACTGCTTCTGGAAACTCGAATGCTTTTAGCGAGAACTCATGCATTTCTAATGCAAAGCCGAATGCTAACATGGATACTTCAGGTGTAACAATTGAAAGTTCAAGTTCTGGCTCTACCATACCAGCTGATACACTTGCTGTGAGCAACACTTCTGGCTACGTCGTGACTAGCGTTTCTTCATCTCAACTCCCCTATGCTCCCACTACTTGTGCTGTGCATTCTTTACAGACACGCACTAGTCCATCCTCCAAAGATGCGTCACTCTCATGTTCAAGTGCTGTTGTACAAGTGGCCAATTCCTGCTATTCAACCTCAGCGGCTTGTGGCCCATTTTACTCCAGCTCCAATTTAAATGCCATTTCAGGGACTTCAATGTCCATTGTGGGCAAAAGCAGGACTTTAGCTGTCTCATCTGCTGATGCTTCTGTTGCACACTCTTTATCTGAAACTGATCCGTCCTTAATGAACGTCCTTTTTCCAAAATCTACTTGCGTTTCTTCATCCACTTTAACTAATTCTCCCGTTCAATTTCCAACTTCAACTACTTCTAATCAACCACTCTCCACTGCCTCGTCAAGCATACTCCCTTCAAGTATTTCAGTTCAATCTTCTGGTCCAGTGACCTCCTCTCTACTGAGTAACATCTCATCATCAGAGATGAATTGTAAGACTTTGTCGATGACACCTGCTGCTGTAGTGATGTCACCCCTCACGTGCTCTGAATCTGTGTCCACGACCAGAGTGGTGGTGACTTCGCCGACTTGTAGTGTGTCACTCGTTGCTTCTGCTGCTGCGTCAGGCTCCGCTTTCACCTCTGCATCAACGCTAACATCGTCTTCATCATTGTCAAACTCGTTGCTGTCTTGCGAAAGTAAGCCGGTAGATGCTTCCTCGAGTTCAGCCGGCTCTGAGAGCCTAACAAGTGCGTCGCCTTCGCCCGGACACCCTCAGCATCACATGCAGTTGGGGCAGCAAAAACACATAATGATGATGAAGCCGTTACAAGAGCAGCATATCATCATGCAGCCTCAAGGTATAATTCCGCAACAAACCTATTCGCCTCAGCAGCAAATGATGCTTCAAAACCAGCATTTTGAGCAACGAGGCTATGTTCCTCCTCAACATCAGATGCAGGTGAAAATCCTATTATTTACAAATACTCACAGTGCACTCACGCCTTCACTTTTTGGTATTAATAAATGAAAGCGATCCATATTACTGTGTTAGGGTATGATTGTTGTGATTAATTGAAGGATCTGTTTAAAACATGATAGGTATCCATGAATTCTCATCGTATTTATTGTTCTATCGGTATCGATGTTGGTTGCACGGGTGGCGCAAGTGCATAAATTTTAAGACGGCATTTATGTTAAATTAAATATTACATTAGAAACTGTTATCCGAATTGCATTAAATTGTACATTTTAATAGGAGCTTTTAATGCTGATGGCATAAAGTCCGCATTCTCATTCCCTCAAATAATATCAAATGGATTGCTCCCTTTTTTGGTGTCATCAAATTATATAGTTTACATTTTAATTGTGAAAGTGTGTGTTTTTGACACAATCGAACGGTGTGCCAAATTATTTGTATTCAGTTTAATTGTACGTTGCTGTAAAGTACATTGTAATTAAATTTATGCTCTGGAAAATTTTAATTTTTGTTGTACTTTTGATTTTAAACTGATTTTCAACTTAGTTCTTGATCAATTTTGTTACTTTATTTGTGATGCTATTCCAGCTTAAAATGAGTGAGAAATGATGATTTTAGCAACTGTCTTGGAGGAAGGTGCAGCTGTTGAGTGTCAATGTGCCGTATTTACCTCTTGAGTTAACCTTTGTAAGTCTAGTGGATTTTATAATTTCATGCAAATGCTTAATTAAATCAATGTAAAACCGTCGATCAAGATGTTGGGGTTTCGACTGAATTTTTTTCGTAAGTATTGCCATTTATAGTTTTTTCTGTGCCCACCTGCTACTTGACGTTATCAGATGTTAGCATTAAGAATTTACAAATGAAAAGAAGAACGAGATGACTGAAAATATATATTAGTGCCTTGTAGATGGCATAAAATATACTTTCCTTCAATCAATCTTGCCTTCCCTCCTGAGAGGATTCATTTATCGTTTAATTTTACATTTATTTTCATAAAACTTCTGTTCAAATAGTTCTGAGACAAATGTAATTAGTCACTCTCATTTCCAACTGACTGTGATAGAACTTACAGAACTTGGTCATCTTTGGTTTCAGGATTCCTGTCGTCCTCCGTTCTTTAGAAGCTCCATGATGATGCCCCGGAATGTGATGATGAGAGGGCCGTTCATGCCGCCTGCTGGGGCATACCGAGTACCTCTTGGACCTCGCATGGGCTGCAAGCCAGTATGGCCTTTAGAGGACGAGAAGAGCACGGGTGTAAAGAGGCGCAGGGGAGGCTGTGGCAGAACCAGAAAGCGCGCTAAGGCTGCTGATGAGAGTGCTTCTGTCTTAGCACCTCCTTGTTCATCAACAGTGCCGTCTTTCCTTGAAGATCCTAATGCTTATCTTGCACAGCAGACAGCCATGCTAAACAGCACAATGGCTGGAGGACCAGGCCAGTTCTCTCCTCAGGGATCAGCGACAATAGCCAGACATGCAAGGCCTACTGAGCTTGAGCGTGCTGGACCAGTCGTTAACTTGGTGGCAAGTGGAGCCCTTGCCTCTCCCTCTACTGAAAATTCCTCCACCTCGACAGTTACTCTTCCGTCTTCTATGCCTTCATTCGTTTCTCAAAGCCCTATTTCATCTTCTACTGCCATTTCTGACCTCCACGAATCATTTCCATCCACTTCTCTAAGTGATTCGAAAAATATTGAGCAGTCTCCTAGCGTTGTGTGTGGTGTTACCAGTGGAAGCTTTCCGCAGCAAAAGTCGAATGTGAACCAGAAACTTAGCACTCCTAGCTCCATAAAAACTGAACCTCAATTCTCTTACACTTCGTCTGGTAGTGTTGGTACAGATGCTGGTTTTAGACTTGCAAAGTCGTCTCCTAGGCTTCCATCTCTACCTGCCAGACCAAGATCGTCTTCTCCTCGTATCAGTGGGCGCAGTTCTACGTTCACAATTAATCAATCACTGCAAAGCAGTGCTCCTCAGCAAAGAACGTGCAGTAGCTCTCAAAAGCAGCCTGAAACTCAAGAGGGAAGACCAAGCCTTGCATCTCCCGAACCCAGCACTACATCTAGTGTGGGTAGTTCTACGGGATGCGCCCTTGGAGTACAATTGCAGTGTGACTCAGCTTCCAGTAGAGGATACTTAAAAAATGAGTTATCCGATAAGAAACATGTTGATTGTAGTGAATTAAATTCTATGTCAAATTTTAATTGTACCACGGTAGATAAAAAGCCTGTGGAGTCAAAGAAATTTCAAAAGCAAAAGGATTGGTCCGTTAAAATATCAACCGCTAGATCTGGAATCCCAGCTTCCAATGATCAAGTTTCTAGTTCAGGTAAAGCATGCTCTATCAGCCCAACGGCTTCTACTGCCCCTAAGAAATGTAGCTCACAAGACAGAGTGGTAGACACAGTTGATAGTTCCCAGATAGAGGTGGAACCTAGTAAAAGGAGCTGGTTGAGTGCTAGCTCATCGCGTGTTGGGAGCCTCTCTCAGCCCGGAGGCACAGAGATGCTTGCCATAAGGAGTCACGTACTACGAGCAAGTCCTACTAGCAACTTTGACTTGGAGAAAGAAGACACTCAGGACACAGACGGGGGTGACGATGATTGTGCAAGCAATGACACTTCAGATGTTGAGGACACTTGTTCCAACAGCACTGAGGTTCTCTCTGCATCTTCAGTGGTGGCAAGTGGCAGCCAGAGCAAGCATGCTAACAGGGAAGTTGCTAAGACTAGTGGTTCTAGTACTTTCAAAAGTACAGGCATGCCAAGACTCATGGATACCAGAGTTTCTTGTTCGGTCAGTGCTGCTTGCGACAATGACGACAGCAATAAGCCCCTTAGCCCGGGACCAATCAGTAGTACTTGTTCTCAAACGCCTTTGGAAATGGTACAGAATATCGTGAGCAGTATACCGTTGCCTCCCGTGTCCCATCCTTGTGCTAGTGTCTCTGCATTTCCCTCAGATTGCATCTCATGCACTTTGCCTTCTGGCTCTACAGCTTCATCTCGTCAAACTCCACCTTGTCTGACACAGACTGCTGGAGCTCCCCAAGCTGCTTTAGCTGCTCCTCTTCATCACGGCTTGTATGAAGGAGTGGTACGTAGTGGCATTCTTGTGCAGCAGCCTACCGTGGCTGTAAGCAGCAGTAGTGTAGTTGTGGTAGGGCCGAAGCACCCTTCACATGTTACATCTCTTAGTGCCTTGCAGCCTGTACAGCCCCTCGTTCACCTTGTCAATCCATTTCCTTCAGCAACACCCTTAATAATTCAGCAAACTGCTGGTATTGGAAATATTAGCAATCTTGGGAATATAAGTGCGATTTGCAGTAATGCGCAACTCTTGCCTAGTTCTGGTGCTGCATTTGTAGCCTCCCAACACGCATCAACACAGGCCTCCTCAAGTGCGCGAACACCACTACCCCTCGGCAGCAGCAGCCCGCAATTGCAGGTCGCACAAGTAGTCACTACTGATGGTTATATTGACGGCACGAGTTCACCATCTGGTTCTTCGACTGTTTCCACTCCGCACGCCACTCCACCTGACTTGGCCCCTTCACCACAGCCTGCAAGAAAGCGCCGGCGCCGCCGAAACAGTTCTGCTTCCCAGGCTACAGCAAATATTTTACCAACACTCATTGTCGGGAGCAGACCGCAGCAACCACAGCAGCAACAGTTAATGATGGCTGGGGCTCAGCAGCGTTTCACGTCTCAAGCTTCTGGTGTTGGTGCTCATCAGGTGATAACTAGCGCTAGCGGTGGTAACATGATCGCAGCTTCTGCTGCTACTGCCATAAATGTTGTACAGATGGTCGGACCCAGCATGGGTGGAACGCTGACTGCTGGTACACTGCAACCTCCAGCAATATTGGTAGGTTCCAGCGGTGCGCCTGGTGTCATTCTTCCATCAGATGCTACTTTTCTCTCTACGGATCCCAACACTTGTCTTACGTATCCTGTACAAATAGTGGGAGTAACTGCGGCGCCAGCTCAGCAAGTGGTGGCTGTACGACCTCCACCCCCACCTTCCGATGGGAGCAAAGTTGTTACGTGTCTATCATCTCCTCCAACAGCTAGTAACAGTGGAGTACACCTGTACGCCCACAACGCAAGTCAGGCTGTAGTGAGCGCCAGAAGCCTTGGTGCTCCCGCTGCTATGCTAGCTTCTGACTACCTGACTTATCAGCAGCACGTCTTCATGCAGCAGCCCATTGTGGCAAAGACGAGTATAGCGGGAATAAGTCCTCAGCGGGGCACTGTCGTTTCTACTGGACAGCAGTTGCAGCTGTCAAGCAGCATCAGTGATGGTGGTCACTCAGTGTCAATATCAACCCAAACGCTACAAAGCGAAGGAGAGAACTGTGACGTGAGTAGCACAGGAGATGTCCAGCAGAGCCGAATATCGTCAGCATCATCAGTTTCCCCGAACTCACCCTCACACCAGAGTGCTGAGGTCACTACCACCAGGCTAGATGAGGAGCCGCAGTGTGTCAGCACACCACACAAGCCACCGTCTGCGGACTCTGTCTCCAGCGCTGCTACGCCGCCTCCTCATACCTCTGGTATGCTTGTGCTACTGGATTTATAGCAATTGAACTTAAATATTTATTTATCCAATAAATTTCGGAGATTATACTCTGCAGTTCGACAAGCTGTCTGTACCATAAAATTCCAACTGGAAATTTCTAGCACGTTTAGTATCAGTTGTAGCTTAGCCGTGATAAACTTGTGTTTGAAGCAGTGGCGACTTCGGCTCTCAGGCTCCTCAGACTTGATCAGAATATTAAATTCTGTAGAGTGACTATTTGTTTGCTGTTTGAGTTTCTACCAAACTGACTTGAAGTATGTAATTGACTAAGCTCCTTTTATTGACTTGCAGTTCATGTATTCGTATTTCCGTTCAGCGTAATGTGGTTGCCTTGGAGCTGCTCTATATCAGAAGTTACGCCCTGGTAATAAATAGTAGTAAAAATAGAAAATAATTCAATGCTTCCTTGGTTTATTTTTAGAGAGTTTAGATTTTAAATCCCCATCTATTAAAATTTCCTTTTACAATATTTTTAAAGGAGCAAAAAAATAGTCAAACAACTCGACCTAATATGAGCGAGCCTGGTAGAATTATGTTTCTATCTTATTGTATTAGCAGTGTACATATAAATCTGACATCGCATCAACTACAAGGGAGCGGTGGCGAAACCTATCGTTGTATTCAGTCAAAATGATCCTAAATTGTCCTACTTGCGCTCTAAAATATTTTTGCAAATTAGTTTTGTAGTTAGCGTACAGTTTTTTACCATTATTTGGATGTGTTATTAATAATTTATTTATTATTGTCATGAAGATCATTGTGTTATTCTTGCTGACCAGGGTGGTGGTAACTCGAGCTACTGGTGAGGGCAGTGAGGAGCGCTTGATGAAGGCACCTCATCTCGCCTTGTCCGTGACCGAGAACTCACCTCATCTCCAGTTCTCACCTCCAGCTCTGTGAAACGTCGTCAACGAGTGATGCAATTGCTAGTGCTTCAAAGCTCGCAACGGCAATTTAATGTCTTGGAATTTTATAAATGAACGTTGCTGTGTTGCTTTACTTTTTTAATGGCTTTTGGATCTTGCATATTGAATTGAGCGTGGTACTGAACTTGGCTTTTATAGAGTAGTCCTGTACTATTGTGTTGCATTTTTAGTATGTGTTGTAAAATGTACTGATTCTTGCATCGCCTCATCAAAAAATGTAAGGCCTTCAGAAGTAACTTTTCTTGATAACATCTTGGGAATTTTTATTCCTGTAGAATATTGTTTGTGTGTTTTTGTAAGAGATACGACGTTATATCTTTATCTACTCTCAGCGCTTGACGTCGTCGTGGAACTATTCACATATATATGATGTTGGTGTCCCTCTGCCTGAAATTTGTCTTGCGATATGCTCGATTGAATAATTTGAAAGAATTAGCCTTTCATCATCTTGAACTTTGTTCTTTAAGGTCAAGAGGTTCGATTTGAATGAAAGCGAAACCTCCTACTAAACTATTATAATCTAATGGAGATTTTCGGAGTGCGGCACGTGATGTTAAAACAATTGACGACGATAATATTCTATACCAAACATTTATAAGAGCTTAATTGCTTTTAACTGTATACGACCGTTGTAGTTTTGTGCTAAGCTTCCATGCCTGTTGTTTGTGAGGCATGGCTTGGTCGCTAAGAGCTTGGTAACTCATTTTCTACCGACGAGAGCGTGTAGCGGCAATACTTCAGTATTAACTCAAATGATGCGCTTTAGCTACATTTAAACGTGTTCTTTTGACAAGCGTGAAAAGCAAATTAATGTTTATTTCATTATTGTCTCGATGTATAATTTTGCAGGAAAAAATATCCCAGCTCAGTTGAGGTGAGGAATGCGCCATTAACTTCGCACAGAACGTTTCAACCTCCCGACTGGAGTGAAGTCCTTATATCTGGATTTCTGGTGACGTGGATTCTTCTCTGCTCTAATTATTGTGAACAAAATCCACTGGAAGCGCCTCTGTGAAGGTCGAGTAAGAAACTATTCTTTCACTTACATTGACATGACGGGTAGTGAACTAAATATTACGTTTTATGATAAGAAACATGGAAGACGATTCCGTACTATGGACATATGTACGATTATTGATAGAAAATAATAGGTCATATTAACAATTAGATATTAGAATATTATTCAAAGGTATATATATATATCTATATTTTCTTTAGATGTTGGTCAGTGTTGATGTACACAGTACCATTGGTAGGAAAGATAGTTTTATAGGATTTATTGTACAAAACGTCCTTGTTTGGCATTAAGTGAGTGCAATGTGTCCGTAGTTTGCATTCTGCCTCGAGCAAAGCTATTTGAGATGTTGGAGTGCGTGTAGTCTTCTCACCCTGTAATCTTGTTGGTAAACTCAAGTTCATTTTCACAACGCACTTCAACCGCCTCAGCTTAGCAGAATACTAACTGGCTTCTTCGTTGTCCTAATTAAGCTACGATCGTTGGTCATGGTCACGATTCTAGTATTATCGTCGTGTCTACGCTACCAGAAATGGTGAGTTCTGTCTACTTTCCAGGAAAACACCTCGCAATTGCCGTCTGTTCGTCTCATGCTAGCCTATGCCTTACTTATGTCCTATCGAGTGAGTTGTAACCTTCTAGTTACACTTAGCGCCTTGAGGGACAACGATTATTGGCGTTAACCATTCAGGTTTGGATGTTCTTGTAATTCACCTTGTGGTATTGACAGCAGATGTTAACTTTTATCTTAATTGAGAATGTTTGTTTAACTGCATGGAGTTTTTATAAATTTATCTAATTTCTTCACCAGTCATTACAACTTTAACTGTACTTACCTCCTATTGTCTTAAATTAGTTAGGGCTGGGAGGTATCGTTTTGTCTAATTAGCTTTTAGTCACATTCATGTTTGAATATTAATATTTAACAAACTGTACCCCTGCGGAAAAAAATTTGGCTAAAATTTTGGTTTTAACTAAGAAGAAATTTAGTATCTTGTACAAAAACACAAAGCTTCTTTTCTTCATTTCATTGACATTTTCCTTGCTGCTAATTCGGAAATAATAAATTTGGTATTTTCAACAGTGAGGAACGTTTCATCAGCTGATTATTTCTGTCGGTTGTCTTTAGTTAGATTTTTTTTGAGTATGTGTAGATAGAGTAACGGGAACTTATCCAGTTGGTATATCTTTTAATTCAGGTATTGAAGACAATTTTGTGATGGTCTACTACTTTGAATCCAGATAGCTCAGCTTTAAATTTAGTATTCATATATTTAATTACGTTACGCAGGTAATAACACTTGTAGGAAATGTAAGTGATCGCTTCATAAATGTGGCGCCCGACATTTAGATAATATGTCGTGCTCTTCATACTCCTCGATAATGGCGATTTCTGCCAGAAGAGAAGTTGTGTACCCTCGTACCTCAGCAGTTACAGTCGGTAGTGTGGGAAGCTTGGTGCGTGAGCCGGTTCTTGTCCTCTAATACTATCTTGATATTCTTTTCTTTATTCATTTTATTATTGATAATTGTATTTATGTTGTCCAATGAAGTTTTATGAGATCTGGTTTGTAAGCTTATTTAACCTCGCACTTTTGAACCAAGAATATCCAGCATCAACTCTGTTCGAGCATTCTATAACTCTGTTTTGTGGCTCTGGTCTTTCTCTCAACTACACTTCACCTCAGACAGAGGGTTTTCGGGTGCCATTAGGAGTCTGTGGACGATCCTATAAAATTCATTCGTTTCGATGGTGGCAACATTTATATGTTGTTGTAGTCAAGGATCGTAATTTTCATCCCATTGAAGTGTGTAGTGGTAAATGTGCCTCACCTTTTTATTTTGTAAAACGTTTAACATTTTAACCAATTTGGAATAGGATCTAGGATAAATCAGGTTCTTTGCAAGGGAAATTATGTGTTCCATGCCTTTCGTAGCGCTTGACAAAATCAAGAGCTACGAAATAAGGCTGCAAAGAAATAATTTGGAAATTATTTTATTACTAGGTAAATAAATATTCGTGAATTTTCCCGTACCTAATGCTTAAAAATAACACATATACAGGATTTATTTAATGTCTGGACTGAGATCTCAAAACGATATTTATTGAAATAAATACAATAAGGAAGTAATCATCAAAATATGACTTCTGTATTTATGCACGGTTGTTGGCTCTTTTTCTAGTCTTCATACGTACCCTTGAAGTCTGCAATCGCAAGGCTTTTCAGACACCCCCGTCAAAAGAACTTGAACCGAATCAATCCTTCTAAAACTATGTTTTGTCAAAGTTTTGTGATTCAACGGAGCAAAACAAAATCCCTGGGAGTCGGATTTGGATCGTGCAGTTGTTGATGTAGCACTGCAATATTGTATTAGGTTGATATCTGTTTCACAATTAGTGACGTTTGACGTCACTAATACTAATAATACTAATTTGACTGTACTGTGGTCGTGATAGAGCCCCCATGTATTCGCGATTTCCGTTCGGCCTCGCCGGAGTCCGGACCCTAATCCTCAAACGTTCGAGCAATTTTGCTTAAATTTTTTTGGTCTCTGTTTGTCCAGATGGTATGAACCAGTGAACTACACCTTTCATGTCAAAGAAAACGATGAACATCAGTTTAACTTTTCATCAAGATTATTCAGTGTAGCGTTTTCGACCTTTGGTGGCCCTCCCTCACCGAGTCGCATGATCCTCCTGCATTCATGTTCCCTACCCGTTAATGAGTTAACATTTCTCAGTTTTTCGGCGTTGGTTCATCATCATCATCAGTTTTAAGATAAAGTTAGGAATTAGAAACCTGATTCTAATACATTAACTTGAGGATACAGAGGAATGAAGTAAATTTATGTATATTTTTAATAATTTTTTCTTCTTCACTGCTATTGGGATGTTTGTGTCCTAAAGATTTATAACTCGTGAAGAGAAGGCTTGATTGTAAGTTTCTATTACCTGTTGTATAAGGGATGATTCTTAATTTAAACGATAGTTGTATGTCACTTGATTTCAATGGTATAACAATGGATGAAACTATTGTGTTGTCCATGCTTTGTATTATTCGTCTGACCTGAAGAAACGATGAATTAGTTAGAACTATGTTATTTATACCATTATCTGTTATATAATTTTAAACTATGGAAGAAGTTGTGTTACGCATCGTTTCGAAAGTTTTTAATTTGTGTGGTAAAAACTAACACATTGGGAATAACATTCTCTCAGCTAATATGTTTCACTGCCTATGGCATTGATGGACATTTGGATCAAATCAAATTATTAGAACTTTTTATATCAAGACTGCATTTGGAAAAGCTACTACCAGTTGCTTCATTGCACTTTAATGCAAATAGTATCTGAGTACACTAATGTACTGGAGCCATGTTCATTGCTGGCTCTCTCCAGAAAAATTAGAGATATGATTTTTGTATGCCATTGACAATGATTATTTTTCATCCCTGTTAAGTATAGTAAAGGATATGATAATTTATATAAATCAGGAAAATGTTGCACTTTCTTTTATGGGAAAGTATAGGTACATAAATACTCTTAAAATACTGATTCATTAGATTGTAGTTAACTAAATCAAGATAAATTGTCAACATTACATACTACATATTTTTAAAGTTGAAAAATGAAGTTGTTAATATAGTATTTCCACCACATTTACTTTATATGAAAAAGTACTTAAGAATTTTGTTTTCAAATGTTGATTTTAAGAGAAAGGAATTTGTGTTTCAGTTTAGATGCTCATATTTTAATATAATAGATATGTAAATTTGACAGTTACTAGTTAGCAATATATGTACAAGGACAGTCAAACAATTTAAATGAATATTTTACTTATAATTCTACTCATGCAAGTATTCTTCTAAACAATTAGAATAATATTTGTATTTATTATAATTGCATGTGGTGAGAACATTTACTATCTCATCAACTATGATCAGAAGAGATTTGATCTGTTCAGTTTAGCTCATTCAACAATTAAATTTCCTCACCTGAACTGCTGTACCAACTTGTTTCATTGTCTAAACAAATATGCTGAATTGTAATGATAGAAAAATGTTTATCACTTGTACAAGTTAATATAATACATAATTTATAGTTGTTTATTGAGAAATAATAAACATTTTCAATTATTAGGTTCATTTAGTACTATTACTTTTGATATTTTTAATTTCTATATGTATATGGAAAATCCATTTATAGCAGTTATGATCTCTATGGTTACAAAACCATATTTAGATCCATTGAGAGCTAAGGTTACATCTAGGTGGTGAAAAGGTCATGTGAAAGAAAGAAAAAAGAAAAATGTTTCTAACATCACATCCTGACAAAATTTTAGTGCTGTATTGGGATAGGAACTCTTGATGCCATGGGTTTATTACTCAGCTACAGTGGAAGTGAATGGTCCCACTCATTTCACCTCTTTAGCACTGATTTCTAATATTTTAGCATAGAAGGATAGGATGTAGTATTCAGGGTAATTTTTGTTTAATATGTCATCATTTCATAGGACTTATTATAAAAAATTAAGAACTATATGCCAGACTTGTTTAAACCCTAGTAGCTCTAAATATTTCTTGATGAACATTTTTTTAGTAGTTATGTAATTACTTATTCAAGCAAAAATTTAGGTATTTCTTTTTTCCAGAATTGAAACTATCTTTTTTAGTGGTAATCAACAGCTTATACCTGCTATGTTGGGTATTTTGATATTTGACCAATTAAATGATATAATATATATAAAAAGTGACCTTGGATTTCTGAGGCATGTTCAAGGCATGGCAGTTGCCCAGGGCCTCAACTCTCCTTCAGAAATAAATGATGTAAGTAAATAGAATTTCCCAACTTCTGTAATCTGATTTTGTTTTGAAATATTTTGCATCCCTATTAATATTACATAAAATTATATTTTGAACTCTGTCTTAGCTTTTAGCATTGTTGATTACCATTTAAATGTATTAAAAAGAACATTTTTAGTTTTTATGGAAAAATTTTGGTTAGCTATGCATACTTTCAAAGCATTATTTTGCTTGTTGAAATTTGTCAGTTGCGGAAGGCTGTGGAGGCCAACGTGCTGGTCCAGCTATTCTCGCCACTGCTCACCTCGCACCAGGTGATGGACCTGCAGTTTGACAACCCCTACACTGCCATCACCTGCCATGATGGCACTACACTTGCTTTACACAAGGTTGGTTGTGACTTTCCTCTCTTTCCTTTGCTCTGAGAAGTTGTGACCCATATGTTTATTCTTTCAACATATTGCTAGCTACATTAAGCACATGGCTGCTTTCTGATTTCTGCATGCATTGGTAGACAAATTCATTTTGTAAAGGAATATATTTCAGTTTTTAAATAAATTACTAGTGTTTCCAACACATGGCTGCATAACTTCATTATTCTGGGCTGCTAGACACACCATTGTGGGGATGCATGTGCCATTGGGACAAAAGGCCAGAAAAATTTGTTAGAGCTGCATCTTTAAGATTATTTCAGAAAATCTTGAAAATTTTCAATTAAACAGGATGTTTTCCAAAAATGCTTCACTCATTACAGGAATGAATGGTTGTGCAGAGGTTTCTGGATTGGGGTAACCTGATATTTTGATTCAATAATGCATGTCTCATCATCTGTCTTGGTCATTTTAAGCTTTTTCATTTCTAGTCTTGTAAATGTGGTGTGACTGTGAAAGGTGGTTGGTGAGAGAGTGCATGACTCTGTTGTTGTGGTTAGTGAAATGATTTGTGACTGCACTGGGGTGGTTGGTGAGACAGTTTTTGACTGTGTCAGCTTGGCATTTTTATATTGTAGGTGTAGAACTCCGGTCACTTCTGTAGTGTGTGTGAACAACTATTGTGCAAATATAAAAGAGAATTGCATGAATATAATGTTCTTGAATTTACATTGTTGAATACCATTCATTATGTGTCACATACCATATATTATAGCATGTTATTGCTAACATTCTTTTAATCTCAGAGCTCTGAATAATTATATTCTATAATGTATAAGATTAATATTTAAACATAAGACTTTTCATGAGGAGTAATAATGTAAAGTTTCATAATGTGTTTTGTAGATGGTGAATGCAAGTTTAAAATTAAAATGAAGAATCTTAGTATTATTTCTTCTCCCACAAAAAGTGAATGCATTGTGAAATATAATGAAGATTCATGTGAGTAGAGTTGAGACTTACTTGCCCGGTCCTGAGTGCAGTATGAAGCGTGCGTGTTCCTCGTGATTGGCCAGGCAGAGGAGGAGTGGCTACAGCGACTCCTCAGCACCGTCGTCAGGCTCACAAAGCTCCTGGTGGGGCCCTGCGTAGCACTGTGAGTCCTGCCTGTCTCTCACAACTGGCACAAAGGTAGTGGGAGGCCCAAGTTGTACATAGATATAATTATCTATCTATGAGCAGTTGTCAAGGATATGACACTATAACTTAACTGCATTTACCAGTTGCCAGTCTTGGATTTATATTAGAACTGGACTACTGAAAATCTTAAATTCATTGTCTCACATAAGTCCCTTTTACATCCTCTGTGTGTTTTTTTCCTTGTACCGTTACATTTTTCCTGTGCCTAAGCTCCCCAGAGATGTACGCTGAAGGAGATCGTCCTCTACTGAATTGTAGGGAGCTAGCATTATTCTGGGTATGTAGAATTTCTGAGCTCCACACGAGGTAGTATGCTGATGGTGCTTGACCACATCAGTTTCTAGGAGAATTAAACATTTGTTAGTGGCAGTCCTAGTCACTTGCTATAGAATCTACAAAGCTATTTGCAGGAATCTGTCGTGAGTTTAGCTTCACAGTTGGATATGGTATGGACCATATCAGTCCATACCATGTTTAGCTTGTAGAGCAGGGGTTCTCAACTGTTCTTTGACCTTGTACCCCTTGAGTATTTCGACAAATCAGCATGTACCCCTGACTTTTTATGGCAGAAAGGTGATTAGAAAAATAAAATTCTACTGAATTTTTAATTGAACTTTTAGGTTTTCGGAACTATAACTCACACACTAACCTAACCTATAACCATAACATTAATGGGGTACCCCTGTTGTAGAGGGTCACATGTGAACGATGTAACTGGCTTCTTGTATTAGTGTCTTTGTTTTGTTTCTTGAGTCTTTTCAATTCACCTTGTCATCTTTTCTGGATGCTAACGTTCGTTATTTACTAGCAAGGTGAGTTGTGCTTACAATTTTGCGGGTATTGTGGACGTGTCATTTTTGATCTTTGACGAGTTTCATTTATGCCCCCGTTATTAAATGTAAATGCTGATACTCTGTTAATAGAAAATTAATTATTTAGCGTTTAGAATACGGCATATTTTCCTTCAATCATGTGCTGGGTTAGTTCTTCCGTGTGTGCAAGTATTCTTCCCCATTGAAGTGTGCTAAAGCAGTGAGATGTTTTCTGCGTAGGTTGCGGGAGAGCAGGGAGCGGCGTCGGGTGCTGGGGCAGCTGCTGGGAGCATGGTTGCGAGCCAGTGCTTCTCAGCAGTGCTACCTCGTCGAGGCCGTCGAGCGCCTGATGGTCAGCCCAGAAGTCACCACGGCTGCAGTGCAGGTGCCTTCACGCTGCGGTGCTATGTTTCCCTAACCTATTTTCATGATGGCTAATTTATGTGTACTAGCAGTATGTACGTTTGAGTCATGCTCGTTTGTAAAAAAAATTGCATACTGGTAAGGTTTTCCATGGGGTAGTTGCAAAGCGCACATTTGTATGAGCATGCTGCTTATATATTAGCGTAGATTTTTATAAGCATATACACTCTTCATTTCACCAAAATGTTATATTCTTAACTGAACATACAGAAGATTCAAGGAGAATTTTTGTTACACATATTGTGATGCTATCGAGTGTTGTGGTGTGAGTGCAGGTGTTGTCGCAAGTGCTGGAGAAGATGAAAAGCAAGCAGAGCAGCAACAGCGGAGTGCTGGTGCCGTGTCACGCCCTTCTCCTCGTCAGGAACAAGCTGCTCGCGCTCTACTCCTCTCGCAGCGCTCAGGAACTTGCTGCCTCCGACATCCTCCTGCTCAACTTGCTTCTGCAGGCAAGGATGGGAGCTGCAGTGGTTATGCTTACTTAACTGCATGCCTCCTGGATTCTGAGTGTCCATTGTATCATATATTATTAATTAGAATTTTCGCCCTTGCAGATTGAACACTCATAATACAGTTAACTCATGTTGTATTTGACACTAATTTGGTAATTGTTTCTTCTTCGTTTCGGTCTCATTTTTTTTAACGAATCGACGTAGTTACATTATATATTTTTCTCTGTCTACTCAGAGTTCAAGTGGTCATTACAATTACAATATTAATGGTGATCAGAGTGTTCAAACGCCAACAGTTTTTATTGACACTGACAGGACTCGCTGGATCACACGGAGGCATCGACACTGCAGCTGCTGCTGGAGGACGAGTGTACGGTGTCTCCTGGACGCTCGTCTGCAGCAACAGCTGCTGCTGAGGACGGCGCTGAGTCAGAGCAGCAGCAGGAAGAGGGTGGCACATTACAGACCGTTACGCTTGAACAGCTCGAAGACGAGGAGCAGCAGCTTCTTGAGGGTGAGCTGGAGTACTCTTCTTGAACACTCAATTGGTTGCTGTGAGCTGCTTTGTGCTTTTATTATGTCCACTGGGGCTCACATTATAAATTTAGCTGTTTGTAGACTTTTTTACTGCAGTTTCTATCTAGGTCTTCTTAGTATTTTCAAACATTTTCTTGCGTCGATGTTGACCAGTGGGTCACGCAAGTGGCCTCAGGCATGTGTGCCTCCGATGCTGTAGTTGGCGATATCAATTTTCAATCTAGAATTTTTTTGTGATCACCAAGCTTATCTGTTGTAATTTCTCTGCGATGACTGTGGTTATGAAACTACGTTGTATTTGGTCCGTGAATCTTTAGTCTGTTTTTATCAGGTGCAAGAAAATTACATGTATTATTGAGTGTTCTACCCAGCAAGGAAAATTTAGAGTCTCTTAGGTTTTCTGCTAGTAGAATTACGCTTGGACAGCCACAAAACGGCAAGACATCGAGCAGATTTAAGCTGTGATGATTTTTTCCACTCACAGTGTGTATGTTCACCTGCTTAGTGTAATCGACGCTCTTACGTGCAGGAGTGACGTGTCACAGCGTGCTGGTGCTGCTGAAGACAGAGTTATCGCTGTACACACCACATCTCGTGCATCACACCAACCTGCACCCCA
The DNA here is from genome assembly GCA_006783055.1 of Trinorchestia longiramus. Taxonomy (NCBI): domain Eukaryota; kingdom Metazoa; phylum Arthropoda; class Malacostraca; order Amphipoda; family Talitridae; genus Trinorchestia; species Trinorchestia longiramus. The sequence goes on from VCRD01002849.1 coordinate 26,439, forward strand.
ACCTCTCACTCATTGTTGTGTCTGAGGTACTGCACAGCTTCCTCTTTACTCGAAATTTTTCTTCGCAATACTTTCACGCCATTTTGCACATCTATATTTCTTGTATTGTTGTCCAGAGTTTGATAGTATAGTATAAGGTTGAAATGAAAGCAAAAGATAGTCTCTTTATTTTATCAATTATATGTCTGTTGTAAATTGTATGTTTTGATTGATCAATATATATTCTTGCGAATTCCTTTATCTTGGGATTTCGTTGTCTCCCTAAAGTTTTATAGAGCTCTAAAATTCCTCAGTGTTGCTTTCTCCCTCGTATTTGAACTATTGAAACAATTTATTACAGATGTAGTTACACCAAATTAAAAATTAGCTGCTGTAACTTTAGCTACTCTTTTCAAGTGTATACTTTTCTTGGTTCCTGAAAAACGATGTTTTGCATGAGCCACTGCGCATGTACCCTGGAGCTTAGACAGAATTGTAATGCACGCTTGGTGTGCGTGTCACCAGATTGGGCGGAGTCGTGTGAGTGGGAGCATCATGAGCCTGCTGCAGTGTGCGAGCAGTCTGAGCAGCGGACGAGGCGTCCAGGCAGTGGATGTGTGTCACGCAACGCTCCTCCAGACCCTCCAGCTCGCCGGCAAGCTGCCTCCGAACTCTAACACGGACGCCATTGCTCATGCTCTAGACAAGGTTACTTGCCTCCCTTCTCATGAAGTGGTCTTAGTTTTTCTCATTTTATTAGAATAATGAACATGTAATTCCTGCCCTCGGCCACCCGGAAAGTCCATGCATTCAACGTTCACTCTAGGTGTATTTCTGCTTGTTGAAGGGCCATTTTTAGGGGTGTAATTAGAATAATAGTTATTAAGCCTTTGTATCTTTCTTCTGACATTAATGTATAAGGATTGTCGAAATCCCAAAAGAAGGCCGCTCCTGGTTTATTATTGGAGCCAAGGCTGGAATATTCTTTACATAAAATTTCTCAGAACTGCCATACTGTTTGGAATAAAGTCGCACCATTCATGCTAATAATATACATTGATATCGCACCTCTATATCAGCAGGGGCTACAGACTTGCCAGACAATTAATATAACTACTTAGCAGTGGTACCTAGTGAGACACCTTACTATTCGTCAGAGGGTCAAAGAACCGTAAAAATCATAAACTGCAATGCCAATCAGCTCTACGTCCATGTTACGTCGTACAGCGTTTCCTCTTCCGCAGTAGTTTACTCTTCTGCAGTAGTTTACTCTTCTGCAGCAGTTTACTCTTCTGCAGCAGTGTACTCTTCTGCAGCAGTGTACTCTTCCGTAGCAAACTTCTTTCTGCTGCAGTTTCCTCTTTTGTGTTCTTGGTTTTATTTTGTAGGGTAACCCTTTAGGGTAGGGTAGGATACTAAGTAACTCCTAATACATTTGTTGCATGGTGGGCCTCAAAGAGTTAACTGCTGAAATTAAGCACGATTATAAAATTTCAGTGCCCTAGAAAATAGAGTTTTTAGATAGTGGTATCTTTGCCTTTGTGGCGCAGAGTGCCTCATATATGGTATGTGTAGTTAATGACTGGTTACGAAGATTACATTTTATTGATGTATTAAGCTTAGTGGGGTGTCCTATCGTAACTGCTGTGTAATATAAAAGTGTAGAGTTCAGTATGGTGCTCTGTTGGTCAGGTGGAAGTGCAGTGGCGCCACTGCAAGGCAGGCGGGCTGGTGGAGTGGCGTCAAAGCGACCAGGACTCAGAGCTGTCATCTCGGCTCGAGTCAGCACTCACTGCATTGTTGGAGGCCGTGCGCACTGCATGGAAGATCATCTCCATTCCCTACTCCGTTGGCACGGGAGGCAGTCTTGTAGCGGCTGCCTCTGCGCAGCAGGCCGCTTTGTATGCCAAGGAGAAGCTTTCCTCGTATGCTGAGTTTCTTGATGTAAAGGCTATGACCAACTCAAAGTTTGAATGTCGGGCACTGACCGTCAACAGGTACATGGATGACTTCCCTGGCCTCGTACATTTCATCTACGTAAACAGATCGTCACACGAACTGACGGCTCCTTCTCTTGACCCCCTCGAGAGTGAAGTGGCTGACTCAAACGAACCCAACAACCAGTTCCTAGCCTCCTGTATGGCTACTCGTAAGCTGACCAAGGAACGTGTTTGGTCCATGGTAGAATTTGCGCGTTCCCACCTAAGTAGCGGAAACTTTTCCGTCATGTGGAAGGATACGACCTTTAGTTACGCTTATTTTTTGTGGTTCGAGGACCGGTACGGTGTTGCACAAACACCAGAGCAGCTGGACGAGGATGTGTTGGCTGCTTTGCCGCTTCCTGGCATCCTCAGCGAAGACTTTTACCGTTTGCTGACGGCCCACTGTGTACCTGGCCTCACTCCTGACCAGGTGCAGGTGTGTGAGGTGTTCTGCGTACACTTGGGTCTCGTCACGGCGCCGTGTATCCTCGAGCAGACCCGCAGACTGTTGTCGTCGGTGTGGGAGGTAGCAGGCCAGGGTGCTACGTGTCATCCTACCGAGCTACTGTAGTGTGTACTGCGTGCCAGCGTTGCGTGCTGCTCTCGTATGAAAACACTAGTCTGGTACTATTCCATGCCCCATGAAGCACTTCATGCATCAGACGATGAACTAAAGCGTGCCATGTATTACCAACTGATACCCATAACCTAATTTACGCTGCAGCGAGACACTTTTTGCTATTGTTGAGGAATATTGAGCGTTAATCTGGTACTACAGGTTACCTTGACGTGCTGCTTGATAATTAGCGGCTTTGTGGTGGCGTTGATACAACATGGCGTCCTGTCCGCAGTCTTGCGGAGCTCTGCGTGTGTATGGAGATGATTTTTTTGAAGTTTGAAATGACATCGATTTTTAAAGTTGAGCAATATTGAAAATAATTGGTATTGCAGGTTAGTCAGAATCGTGCTAGTCTTTGTCTTTTAGTTCACTTCGTATGGTCATCAATACTGATCAAATTATTTGTACGATTATATTGTTTTATCATTCAATTATTGTAAATGTAATATTCATTCGTAGCTATTTAGCGATATGTGCCATTTAGACGAATATATTTTTTAGCCTCTCATCTAGGAATAGACTGCAAATTTGTGGGTAGTAATGAAGCTAATTAGGTGTGGGAGAAACCGTCAAAGTCTTGAATTAGAAGTTTAAATTTCAGATTTAGTTTGTAACAGACGCTGAACGGTCCGTTTTCAACAACAACAACAACAACATCTGTTTTATGAACAACCTGTTGAGACACCAGCTCTGTTGGAATATTTTTTGCATCATTTATTTTCGCTCATATTGCCTGATAAAATTGAAGATTTATTTAGTACGCTGTTGTCTCGGACTTCATTTTTATATGTAAAGTATCATATTTTGGCTCTTTCAGCTGTATAAGTTGTCTCGGACGCTTTTATTTTAATTGTTTTCTTAAATATTGTTTGAGGTGTTCAGCGCTTTCCATTATATATTTACATTCCTTGCATTTGGAATCGCTTCAAAACATGTTACCATGTATTCGCCGAATTGTGTTCGGCTCAACATTCCTCATATGATCTCAACGTTTTATCTTCTATTCCTGCTGATTTGTCATGTATTATGCTTCCTAGAATTTTTCCTCCCAGGTTTACACTAGAGGTAAACTTCCCTTAGCGTTTCTTGGGTACTTAGCCCTCCACTAGTTTTAGATCGGTACTGAGATGCGAAAGAGATGCCATCCTCCCTGTATTCGTGTGTGTATTGTGCTGTCGCACAATGCGGTTTTACAATGCGGAATGAATCGTTTCCGATTCATTCCGCTCTTCACACACCAGAAATACTGGTTACGAGTTAATTTGTGGAGTTTGGTAGGCCTTATCTTGTCATTTTTCCCTCTTGTGGGAATCTAATGTATCGTGCATACATTTTCTATAAGAGCGTCTTCGATATTATAATGCATATTATTCTACTTCATTCTTCAGTTTTACAATCCGATTTTTATTTAAGACGGTGTTGCACTGACCTTGAAATGCTTACGGCAACCGTTAAACAGTTCATTTTTAAACGTGACTTAATCTTATGAATATGTTTTCTAATTTTTGCTGCTAGTCACTTGTACATAGTAGCAGCGTCCGTACGATGACCACTCGAATTTCTAGTCGTTTTTACTTTACATAAAACGTATCTCACTAGTTTAATGTTTGGTCAAGCGTATCTCGCTAGTTCTAGTACTATGTAAAGCGTATTTCACTAGTCTGATGTTTTGTACTTGTTTCTCTCTACAAATTCTTTTACTTCGTTAGTACCGTTGTGTATATTTTTACTTTTATTCTCAATCTATATATGATGGTATTTTATACTGTGTATGATCCTATAAGTTTTGAAACATTAATTTTTATCGTTATTAAAAATTATTATAATTATAATGGGTGGAGCAAAAGTCACTTCGCTCTTTTAAAAATTACTAAAAAAAACTAATGAACTGAAGAGTGTGTGATATATCAAATACAAGAGGAAATCTTGAAATTTTATAGAAATCTAGTATACTGATGCAAAGGATGCTTGACCTCAAAAACAGTACTATTATCAAGTAACTCGAAATGACTAAATACGGCAAGGACCAGTGAGCAAGAATAGTGGATAGTTATTGCAAACATAATGGATGTTTAGGCTTTATTAGATTCGGTTGCAATTATTTTTAGAAGAGTGAAGGAAGTTTTGCTCCACTAGAATGGAATCGCATTTTTTCTTGTTCAGTTATTTGAATGTTTTTAGTTTTCTCCACTTCATGAGATGACTGACTTCATTAGCAATCAAGGATGAATTGTTTTTTCTGAGAATCGTCTTCCCTTTGTCACCAATTCTCCTTAGCGTTCTTTTCCAGTTTCATGCCGCGTCTGCCTGCGCATTCCGAGCTACCGCCTGCTCCTCAGTCGCTGTGCAGCCTTCCTCCTTTTACCAACTACTTTTGTTTTTCTTTATGCTCATAAAGTGAACATCTTTCATTCTAGCTCAAGAGTAAAGCAGACAAGAAGCTTTGTCTGCTTTCATTGCACGTGAATGTACTGTGTTCAACAGATCCCGGCAAGTGACAAGGTTTATTGCATGATGCATATCTGGCTGTTTTTTTGTACGAATAAGAATGTTTTCTAGGAGTAAATTTACGGCCTAAAATCAAAATATGAAGGGCTTCAAAGTACGTAAATTAGGAAGCAGACTGCTAAGTAAGTTTAATTGTATGCCTAGTTACCTCTGTGTTTGGACTGACCCCAGTGAACCTCTTGAGTTAGCGCAGAGTTTGTTCTGCGAGTTCTTTAGTAGTGTCTGTAACAGTACCCTGCAGATTCAGCAACATGGTTTAAATTATGATCCCAATTTTTACTTCTAGTTTTACCATGGCTGGCACTTGTTCATCATTCATGGATAATGCTTACTATTCGCCATTCTTCTTTTGCCGTGGAGAGAAAGCCGTTTCCTGGACGTGTGTGTCGACTCTTGTGTAGTGTAGGTGCCTCATTGTCATAAAGTTGTTTATCCAGCACTGTTGGAACGTTTCTGTAGCGACCACAGTGATGAAATGTAATGGTTACGGCGTTATTATGCAATGGTTACTGAGATTGTATGGAAGGGTTACTATTCTATATTTCTTCCACTCATGTGTCAGAGTATGACAACAGCCGTGCGAGATGGTCACATACCGTGTGCTTTGCCTCCTCGTTTTTTTGAGGCTGGGTGCATTTTAACGAATTATACCCCATTTATTATTTTTGTGTATTCGTGTTGTGTTAGTGTGCCAAAAAATTATATGAATCCATGCAGCTATTTTAATTGATACTAAAATAAATGTAAAATTTACTTTGTTTTCACTCCTCGTGATATTGTTTCTACTGTAATCTAAATGATGCATATTTGTAAGCATATAACATTAGCCACGCACGTGGAAGGAAATGTCACTTGAAATATCATAGAACTATGTTTAGTAACATGCATTAATTTATCACCTATGCCGTTTTAAAGAGTAGTTAAACAAATACATATTAGAGTTTGACGCGCGATAGAAGCACATGCAATTCATCTCCGGTAAATTGTAAGAACGTTTATTACTTTTGATAATTGCGCGCTGTTTAGCAATCCTCAAAAGATCCGTAGAAATGCTACTGCTGAAGTTAATAATGTTCCTAAAATTTTAACGCTTAGGGTTTTACTTCTTGAACCTCTGTACAAGTGCTTCCGGTGCACAAACTTCTGATTAAATTACGAAAAAACTAAAAGGTAATTGTGATATTCATATGAGAGGTTTTTAATACGGTGTTCTATATGGGGCATCGAATTTGAATTAGGCTACACTTCAGTGTTGTAAAGTTTAAAAGCACGCTTTTATCCTGTTTACGAACTCTTTAGTGTGATTAATAGTTTTCTATTTATTTTTCCAGAATACTTGTGTGCGGTGCGTGATGGAGCAGTCCACAACTGAGTAACGCGTTCTCATTATGAAGACATTCAACCAAAACGTCGCAAATACGACGCAGAAAATTCAAACACTTGGTACCATATGGGGAGAAATGAACTCCTTCAACTCCATCCATCCACTCGTCGTACTTCCTCAAACAGCTAGTCGTATCCTGCATAAGGGCTGAAGTCATCTCACTTCTAATGTAATCACCTTTGTTAGCAAGTTACGGCCACGAGTTCGGTGGCTCCTCAAGCCACTGAAAATCCTGTAATACAAGTACAACCAGCGTATCAACTGTAGCGTTACAAATAGTTTGACAAATTGAAGGATTTCTGATGATTTTTTTGTATTTATTAGAAATGATTTATGTTGCAAGCTCGTTTAGTGTCGTTTTTAATGTAACCTCTAAATGTGGGAAACTATTGAAAATGTATTATTCTATAAATATGTGGTTAACTCTTTCCAGTCGAGTGGTACGCATTTCATACTTCTGAAGAGGCCATGTTTAATGCTTGCTGGTGCAGAAAACATACCACTTTTTAAAATTGAGTTCCTGCGCTACTCAGCAGCTCAAAATTTGTACCGCCATCATAAATGTGAGGGAATATCCCTATGAACCTATAAATTTTCGAGCAATTTACATTTTTTTCCATCAAAAGTATGAGCCTGAAAGGCTTAAGAGATGTGGGTGTTCTAATACTTTCAGTATCTAAAGAAAGACTCATTCCTACTGCAGACATGAATTATACTATCGCCTCCCATACGTGAATGAATTTACTGAAATATGAAAATAAAACTCGATAAGGGAAGGTGGCGGTAATTATACTCAAAATTTCTGAAAAACTCGAGTTTTATTGTTCCAGAGACAGGAAAATCAATATTTTATTATGTAATTAATTTTCGTACGAATGATTGAGCTAACATTCACATGCCGCACCTCATGCTCATTCACGGTGACACGCACTTTTTTCGTCACACACGCGGTAAAGTAGCATGTATATTTTCAAAAGTTCTCTACAATTTTCTGCAATATAATGGACTACATTATTTTTCTATTACTTTCTCAATGGTTCTATTTATTTGTATACGCAGAAACGTTAGATCGAAAACCTTGACAAAATAGTTAATTGTGTACAGATTCTTTGGAAAAAATGATTCCATGAGCCTTAGAATTTTATGATCATTGATTGTCTTTCACTTGAAATAATCCATGAATATACAGCACGGTTCTAGCACAAGCTGTTAAAATTACCGACAAACTTTTTAACGTTTTTCGAATGATATTAACAATCGTAATATATAATTACGATTTCAACTGGAGCTGCGCAGTTGAATGAAAATATTTCAAGAAATTTCGTTTTTTTTGCGAATACCCTATCTTTTATACATCACTATCTTTTGTGATACTCGAGTTAAGTACGTCATTACGCATTCGAAGTCCGCGGTACCAGCCGATAGAAAAGATGGCGCCGACCGCTTGTTTTGTCTCTTTAATATTTACAGGACATAGAAGGACACAAATGTGTTAAGTTTTATTCGTTAAATGTTGTTTCAACACCTACTTCTGTATGAGCTAAAGATGAAATAGTTTTTTTCCCCATGTCAACAGTGACCGAGCAAAAAGAGTGGTCAACAACAGCAAGGTAGGATAACATGCGTTGGCTGGCAAATTTCGTTTTGATTGTAAGGTCCGTAAACCATATTGCAACGCATGGACCAGTAGCCGCAATCTCTTGAGGTGGGCTGCAAGGCTGACTGACTGAAGTATTGGCCAGAACCAAGAGATCCAGGTTGAGAATTACCGTTGCCCCATGATGAGGATGTCCTCCAACTAGACCAAGATTTACTTCGCATTCCTTGGTTTTGGGTGCTTGGCTGCCAGTTAAATTGGTGATTACTGGGTCTTCTCCCATTAGCTGAACCTCCATTGCCTCTTGAGTTAAATGTTTGTTGGTATGAATACACTGGCTGATTATTACTGTTATAATTTGTTTGCTTCCCTTGTGGACTACTGGCGCTCGAAGAAGAAGATGATAGTAGCCCCTGAGGTGAAGCATCCGACGATGAAGAAGACGACAGAGATGCACCAGATCCCGTTGACATAGCTGATGAAGAAGAACTCACTCTCATCTGCATCCCTTGCATTGAATTTATGTTTTGTGAACTCATACCAGGCATCATTTGAGCTTGGCTTGAAGAGGTAACTCCTATATTACCTAAAATCAATCTCCCACGAAAACCTGGTGGTATTATGTAGCCAGTGGTTCCAGGTATTTTATCTCCAGAAAACAGGATTTTTCCCATTCTTCGATTCATTTCAACTGTGTTGGGAGCCTCAGCCATCACTACTTTTACATTGGCCAAGTGAGGATCAGCAGCAGGCAAGGACTGCGTGGATCCTATATCGCCTGGAGTCAACACTCTCATTTCCATATCGTGAGATCTAGAAGATTCACTCTGCTCCGTTTCTGGACTGCTTGGTATGGATGAAGCCTGAGAATAAGGAATTGAAGAATGTGGTTGAGGATCTCCTGTAGAGATTCGTGGTGTTTCTGTAAGTGATGCTATCGAAGGTGGAACTGCTGGTGATAAAATTGTATTGGAGATGCTTCCGATGCCTCTCTCACTTGATCCTCGCTGGTAGCCGTAGTGATGAGTTGTTGAGTACACAGCATGAGAAGTATTGTAAGTTGCTGGAATTTCTACTGTATAGTCATCAGGTTCATAATCCAAAGCTTCAGATTCGTTTATGTACGTGTAATCCTCTAATCCTCTATCATCCACAGTTGGAGCTGCTTCCTCTAATTCACGACGATTGTCATATGGAATGTTTTGCTGGTCAGTTGGAATTTCTTCAGTGGGAGTAAAGTGACTTTCATAGTGGGAAGGATAGTTTGAAAATGTATTGTCAACGCCCTGTGACGCAGGCTGCCTGTCACTGTAACCCGGAGGATAGTATAGAGGTATATTGCTAAGTTCTCTATCATGAGATTCTTCTGGAGTAGACCCCTGGATAGCTGTTCCGTATTGTCCTTGATTCACGAATTGATCGCCTGATGAAATTTCTTGTACATTTTGGTCCTGAATGTTATCTTCGCCGGCTGGAAGCAGAAATGAGCCATCACCTGAGGCGAAATGCTCACTCGAGGTATAGGAGTCAAAACTTGCACTATCTAAAGAGCCATCTGTGTTGACCGGAATGGGTTGAACAATGTGTTCAATCACGGGAACGCTGCCTAAAAGTCCAGCTTGATCATAAGAATTGTAAGGTGTAGTTAAATCTGTTCTTCTTGAATGAACATCGTAGTCGAGTATTAGATTTGGATCTGGGAACCGTTCTATTTTTTCGCCAGAGGGGACTTCTATACCTGGTGGCTGAAGAAAGTACGATTGCAAACTATTATCAATAATCATCATTTCATGACCTCCGTTTACTCTATTCGGGATTTGGCTACTTGGTGGTAAATCGTCGTTTTCTTCAGTGACTGGAGAAGCATCTCCTTGATTCTTAACGTTGTAGTCGATTTGGTTGCCTTGATCACTAGTTACATACTGGTCAAACGAACTGTCACTTATTTGATGGTATGGAAAATTATTCCTTTCGTGGTCGACGTTACTTGTGTCGTAACCTCCCGTGTTGATTTGGTGTGTATCGGGTGAAACTCCATTAGAGTTGTACAGTGCTCCAGTTTCATGATAGGAAATTATGTCTTGCCCGTATGGTATTCCTTCTTCATACCGAAAGTTATTTTGATTCTCATCTTCAGCAGTTGCTCCCCTTTGTTCATATGAATATGAATTTACATTCTCAGAAATGTCTTCCGGACTGGGACTTGGGACGCTATCAGGTTGATATTGGTATTCAGACGGAAAGTAGCGAGAATTCTCGGTGTCATGAAAATGTGAGCTATCAATATTTTGTGAATCATCAAATGAACTGTAGTCTTCAGGAAAATATAAAGGTGGATTATGGTTATAACGTTCAAAATCATAGTATTCATCGGAATATTCATTTTCTGAAGGGTAGCCTGGAATTTCTTGAGTGGAGGCAATTGAACCAAGTGATTCACTGTTATAATGACTGTTAACTCCCCCTTCAGGTATTTCTGCCTGGTTAAGTTGTTGAAACTCGTTTTCATGGTGATGATCTCCGGTTCCACCCACCAATCCGCCATGGTCAATAATCACACTATCATGTTCATGAGGGTCTGCACCATTGATAGTAATGGTTTCATTATTTGCGATTGTACCACTGTCTGTTTCATCGGAATACCGAGGCACCGACAAGCCTAAGCTTGTTAGAGGCTTAACCTTATTCTGACCTCTCTCTTTTTTTCTAGATGACACTGTTGCCATAGCGAAGCCAGTGAATCCATTTCTCCTCATCATATCTTCTATTTCAGAAGCAGAAACTGCAGTGGGTGTTCCATTTAGAGACTCTTCTGAATGTTCATTTGGTTGAGACTGGCCTGACGATGAGGGAGATACTTGGACTTGAGCTAGCGCCTGCTGGTCAAACCGAATCGCTGATGACGAAGCCGACGCTCCGTGCCGGCCACCATTGACTGCGCTATGCGTCTCCTCTCCTGCTTGACCAGTGCCCTGCGATTCTGCCTGGAATGATCCATGAGGCCCGGCGCTGCCATGAGCTTGTGAAAATATGAGAGAATCTTCTGGTGTGTTGTGATTCTCATGGGTGTCTGTATTTTGCTGATCGACAAACTCACTTCCTCCACCGTATTCCTGACTTCTACCCATATGGTTTTGAGTAACAGATGAAAAACTATCTTCACGAACTTCGGAGCTAGGAACGGGGTATGGTTCCGTTTCCGAAATCTCGTAGTTCTCCGAGTTAGCATTGCGTTTATCATTTGCCGAAAGTCTATTTCTTCCTACGTTCTCAGCTGAGTATTGCCGAGACCTGAGTCTATTCCTAGAAATGCGGCGCCTCAAGGGTTCACCATCTCTACTCTTGAGTCGTACGCTAGAGGACCGTCCTTGCGGGGAAGGCTCACTCCTTATCCGTAAAGAGTAACTTTGAATGGGATTTCTTTGAGAAGAGGTGCTTTTGCTAGTAGCACCCCTAGAATGAGCATTAGAGTTTGCTTGACGGGCAATTTCATCGTAAAATGCCCTGTAATGTTTGAAGCGCTTGCCGTTGGGCTGCCTAGAGAAGAGAGGTGATGGGTATGGGTCGTCAGTGAGTTGAACTCGTCCGCGTCTCCCAACAACTCCAGTAGTCGTCCACTCTGCCCCTGAAACAAGTAGCAAACGTGTGATCTTTCTTCATGAAGAAAAAATCACAAACGTGAAACATTTGTTTGGTAAATTTCTGAGTGAACATACTATCATTGATTCATTATTCTCGTCCGACACACTACTTTTATCTCGCTAAAATTTAAATAATATCACCGGATAAATCCAGGGTTAGTCACTTTACTGAATTTTCACTTGAAGTTTCGTGCGATAGTAAAGTAATGCTGCCTTATTATTTGTAGACTGCTTGTACCCACCAGGTGCTAGTCTCTGGGTGAGCTCATGCAGCCGCTGCCGGAGTCTGTTCGACGGGTTCGCCACACTCCTCGTTCTGCGACGGAGGTGGGTCTCTTTTCTTGCCTCTGTACCGTCGATAAGAAATTCATTCAAAATATGTAAATGGTAGCACGTTAGAAACTGAATGGGCAAGCGCATTTGTGCAGAATAACTTAAACTCAGAGAACAGCAAGTGCAGATATGAATTTGTGATGCAGTATTCCGTCTCAAACACGAAAAAACACGCATTCTATCTCAATTTTTGGATATAAATTCCCAGATTGAAAATCTTTCTATTTCTCGAGTCTTTGCTCGCATACAAAAAAAATTCTTTATTGAAGAACAATAAGTCGTTCCCAATGCTTAGGATAAAAAATATTTAACTTTAAATTGATATCTGTTGAATGCACTGTTATAGTTGAAGTATCTTTTCGTATTGGAAACTGAAAACGTCACCGAAAACTCAATCGCTGAGTTTAAGTACAAGGTACTCATCGTTTTTATTGATACAAAAAAATTAAAAGAACATCCTGTTTTCATTTTTCCCAACACATTATTTCTTAATGCCCTATTTGTTATTTACCTACCCACCTCTTGAACAAAAATATTATAAGTACTCAACAAAGTCGTTCACTTAAAACTCGATTTTACGGCTTTCATTTCTCTCAACAACGTAACTCCAGTTCTACTTTCACTCTCATTTTCGCCACTCATCCCACGTCATCATACATATGTCACCTTCCATCACTCCATCTCTCACAGCCTCCTACCACATTCTCTTGCATCCTAAAATTTCCGATTAACTAGGTGAAACTCTTAGAAATTCTTACTTTTTCGTTCACTACTACTTTTTACCTACTCCCACTAGTATTGATAAACATTCGCCATTCTCATTTCTAAATCTCACTTTTGCACTGATCAATCTTTCATGTACCTCCAACCATCAACACAATTCGAAGACAGTTTCTTATACAAATGAAGACACTCGTCCTGAAAACGGGTTACTTGAAAACTTTTATTGAAAAGATTTTTTTTATTTTAGAGTATGTCTCTTTTGAATGTCTATATTAATATGAAAGGCATTCCATAGAAAAGGATTTATAATTTGAACTAAACTTCTTGAAAATTTTTTGTTAAATATAGTTTTATTTCTATATTTTCAAAGGCCCAACCTGAGAACTTGGTTTTGTTGGCTGCGTACTGCTGGAGGTAGTCAGCCAATGACGGCAGTTGCGGGGGTGTCGTTGTCAACCACCAGCTGGTGCCGGCCTGGCAGCTGGTGCCCAGCTCCTTGTTCAGCTGGTCTACCTGTCTCGTGGTGAGTAAATATTTGAACTAGCTCTACGTACCTTTGATGGTCAACCTCGTTGAACTACGACTAACTCTCTCATCGTCCCACATATAATGACCGACTGTATCCTACTTGAAAAAGTACAGCCTGACCGGCTACTGCTGAATACAATACTGTTTGAAATTCGACTGTTTTATAAGAAACTGCCTGACAGGGTACTGTTCAATAGGATACTGCCTGACTGGATACTGTTCAATAGGATATTGCTTGATAAGGTACTGCTGAATACAATACTGCTTGACAGGGTACTGTTTGATAGGATACTGCCTGACAGGGTACTGTTCAATAGGGCACTGCCTGAAAAGAACAGCCTAGCACGGCCAGTTAACTGCTAGTAAGCAAATCAAGAGGTATAAGGAGAGATGCAATGTACAGTACAGTCTGACACAGTACATCAAGTACCTACGGGTCAATAAGCTGTGCGGGGTACAGCAAACACGTACCTCATGCTGTAGGAGGGGCTGTTCAGGGTAGAACCTTGCAGGAGGGTCAGTTCCAGAGACTGACAAGGTGTTGGAGCCGACGAAGCAAGCATCAGGCATGGTATACATCACTGTGCCCTGTCGTCCTCAAGCAGATGAGAAGAATATGCACCAGAAAACAATTTTTTTGTGATATGAATTTCAAATCTTGAAACACTGGCAAATTCCTCAAGATTGAAGAAAATGTTGACGGCTTTCTGGCTTGACTCTGAGCTCATTTCACGTTTAGCGACAGAAAATTTGGACTTTGAATGAACGGAGCATGAAAGTAATTTTTGTTCTTAGTAAATATTGCTTTCATAAAAAGAGTTAATGCTACTCTTCTACCTTTCTAATTTATGCTAGGACAGTTCGTTGATAGCATGTTGAGTAGCGTAGTGTGCTAAATTATAGTTATTTTTCTGTGTTTAGGTGTTTTTTGCCTATATCAATTGTTAGCTTATAAATTTAAACAAACATTATTAAAAACTACAGTTAGGTAAATTACTCCTAGAGATAGTCAATGTACAAAGCGATTAACTTAATTTTTTGTAAGACTGTTTGCTCCATATCTGTCGTAAAATGATTTATTGTCTACTACAAATGTACGGGCGCTAGAAATGGTGGCGAAATACTGTATTGTATCTCGAGAACTCTATGGATTTAAGACAACCAGAAATTTAAGTATTTCCTACGGAATCGGAAATACTACATCTCAATCGGAA
>VCRD01002849.1:53687-70697 GCA_006783055.1 Trinorchestia longiramus
GCGAGGACAACTTATTGAGACCTCTAAGTATCTCAATGGCCTCAACAATGTTACCCTGGAAGGGCTCTTCGAAAGAGACGGTAACATAAGAACCAAAAATAACGGTCAAAAACTATTACTGAGAAACTTCAAGACATCTCAAGCTATGAACTTTTTTCCCGTTAAAATTGCCGCAACTTGGAACCAGCTGCCAGAAAACATAGTTTCTGCTGGCACTGTGCACACATTCAAAAATCGTCTCGATAAATTTTGGATTACGAACCCCCCAGTACTACATCCTACTAACTATGTCCCTAACTCCTTAAGGTTAATGTATGATTGAGATAAATGCTCGTGACGTAAACGCCTGTGCGTGAGTGATATGTGTGCGCACGACTATATTGACTTACGTGGTTAAGGTGTACGTGCATGACTGATGGATTTACTTTAGACGGCATGGGACTTCGGTATTGAACCAAGAATGGGCCAAACGGCTCGTTCCTATTGCCTTATTCTATTCTATTCTATTCTATGGCATATTGATATTTAAAAAATGAGAACTAATGCCATACATGAAATAATTGATTTCGTGAAGATCAGTAGTTCTTTGGCGTTAATGTACGTACAATTTGGTTTACAGCGAAAGCAACCTCGTCAAATTCTTTTTAGAAAATGAAAGAATGAAACCGGCTACAGATTGACTTTTAGCAGATTCAGGAAGTTAATCATAATCTTATAACTGAAATAAATCAGTTGAAGATTGTACTGTATGAATTACAATCAGAATTATTAAATGTAAAAACTATTTAAATTTATAGATTAAAAGATGGTCTAAAAGGGGAAGGAAAGAAATAAGAATAAACAAAAAATTCATTTTAATTTTTTCTTCTCCAAGCTTCAGGTGTCCCAAAATTGGAAGATCTAACTGTGGAAAAACGTTGTTGTTATTGTAACTCCTATTGAAAGAAAATGATATTTTTAACAATCTTTTTCATTATAGTAAATCAATTCATCAATTAGAATAAAAATGATTAAAAGATGTTTTTGAAAAAGGCTATAACCAATCTGAGGTAATTCAACTGTTTGAGAATGAAAAAGGTAATATTGATGAATTCCTTAGTAATTTGCAAAGTAAACGTTCACCTAAATATTCAATGGAATATTTTGAAAAAACAGCTTTAGTGTCATATCCAAGTGGAATGAATCCCAGAAATAAAAATTTATTCATTTTTGATGACATTGCAACTGAAAAAATCAAAATCCAGTTGACAATTTTTATGCACGAGGAAGACATAGCAATTGTAGTTCTATTTCCTAATCACAAAATTATCATTTATTGCCTACACCGACAATTAGGGTAAATGCAAACGTGTTAATTCTGTTTGAGTTACCTTTCATTGATATGGAAATCGTTCATATTGATTATATTGCTTGTGACATGCATTTCCTTGATTTCCAAGAACTGTGTAATCAAACGTATAAAGTACCGTACAGTTTTATAGTGAATAACAAAGATGTACTTCCTTTATTAAAGAATTATTTCTGCAATTTTTATCAACTTTATATACCTAAGAAATACCTTGAACCTTGGGAGTTTAAATGAGTTGATCCCTTTAAAAATTGTTTTGTTATTGTTAATGCAATACTATAATAACATAGCTAATTTTCGGGGCACTGTTGAAGAAAAACATGAATGCAGGCTTATGATTGATCTCGTGTTTGTTCTGAGGTACCGAGGCTGTTTGCTTGTCCTGGTAGTCCAGTGTCTCAGTGGAGTGGAAGGACAGTGGAGACACTGGAACTTTGCGTCCCGTGGCAGCAAGGTCAGAGAAGCTGCGAACAATATGGTTATTACAGAACCACAAAAAACTGAGTGGCTGCACTACTTTCCCTTTCCGATTCGTTTCCTTTAGACTTGAGGGAGAACTGAATGAAACGTAGACGTGCCAACGCTAGCGTGGTATTGTAATGTGTGGTAGTAGTGATGGTGTATAGTGATGTGTGATGATGTATATTCTCATGCAACAGGACCGCAGGGCCATTAAAACCAACCGTCGCGATCTTGAAAACACAAACAGACAGCACGCTATTATAAAGCGTAAGCAGTTCCGAGCACCAAGCCAGCGAATTCAAACACCTGAAATATGCTAGGGGCAGGCGACCGACTTCAAGGAAGCAAAAGACGGAAAATCACTCGACATGGAGGTGAGAATAATTCTGGGATAGGAAACAGAAACAATATGCCAACAAACAACATAACTGTAATAGAGCACCTCTATCAAGGCATGTACTTACAGAGGATTTTCTCTCATTTTAGGAAGGGAGGTTTCTTAGAGCAACTGGATCCTAGAAGAAGTTCGTTCCCATGACACCTTGAAGAAGTTCATGTCAACTTGGAAAAGTTCTAAGTTCGTTCCCATGAAATTTTGAAGAAGTTCCTGTCAACTTGGAAAATTTCTTGTCAATAATTAACTCGGAGAGGCACGGGATTCTGTATCAAATTGGATTTGATTTCTACGTAATTACTTCAGAAAATCAGCAACAGGAACCACGGGAAAATATTAACTAACATACTTCAACCTATTGATGCCCCTTTAAACCAGTGGAGGTTGGGGAGCAGCGTGTGCAGCATACACACAGTGTAAACAATAGGACAAGCCTGCGACACGGCGTTAGGGCTTGTCAGAGTAGATGCTTGAGTATACACAGTTGCAGAGAAACGAAGTACAGTGCAATTCTTCATGTAATTCAGTCGAGAGTGAAATTGAATGATTATAGTCAGTGAAATCACTTATTAGGATTGCAGTAATCGTATTAAGTCATGAGGGTGTATTTGGGTAATTATTAAGAGTGAATTTAAGTGATGGTATCGTATTAATTTTCAGTAATTCATGACATGTTCGCGCATTATTACTGTGTGTTACTAGGTTAAATAGTGTGCCGATTCCCTTGCCACTCGGTGTGCATTTAGGTAGTTCAATGTTGTATGAGTTGGGTAGTTACTGTGAGTGGAATTATGTGATTTGAGGAGATAGGCTCACATTGATCACATTGACTTTATGACATACTTACGTGCCTTTACGTCTGTTTTTCAGTAAATATTGTTAAGCTAATTAACCCTGGAATGACGAAGCGAGCCTGAGATGCCCAGTGTCAAAATTAACAAGCCCGTAAATTGTTATTAAATCATTTTTAGAGACACAAACTATATGACTTCATTAGTATTTTATTCATGATCATAACATAGAAGTATTAAATAAGTAGTTTAAAATTTTACTCTTGGAAAGAAAAATGTGCATGTGTAACAAAGTGGGCCTCCGAAACCCATGCTCTTTCTAAAATGAAACAAGCGCTTGTTGTATTACGTTCCGTATGCTGCGAGTGTCAGAACATGTTTCAACTTTTAGGCAATGCGCAGAGCTTTCTTACCTCTATACCAGTACATATTGTAACTTGTACGAAATAGTGCTTATTTATAAGGTTGGAAGAACTAGTCACATTATTTTGTTTTGCTCATTGCTGAGAAGTGGTACGTCTGAGAACGTGGCTCGTGCAGGGTTGACAAATAAAGAAATAAGGCTATTGATTGGAAATGAAGAAGACAGCTGCTATGATGGAGAAGATGACTATTATATCCCATCAGAAGACGACAGTGAAGCTGACGAAGTTTTATCAAACCATGAATATCGGCAATCTTCTGAGAATGAAGATAATGAAAGGACTCAGGAAACCCCTGTTATGAATGACAGTAATATATCGAGTTTCAAATCAAAAATCAATATAGAAATCTGGACAGATGTTCCACATACATCATCACTAGGACGCCTATATGATCATAACAGTGTGCGTGAAAGGAGCGGTCCTACAAACTATGCCAAAAGGAATGTAAATAACTTAGCTGATGCTTTCTTTCTCTTCTTTCGAGATCCTTTGCTAGAAGAAATTTGCACGCACAAATAAAGAAGGGAACCAAAAATTAAAAAGCAATGAAAATCTTTGGACAAAGAAGAAGTAAAGAAGCTTATTGATATTCTCCTGCTTATTGGTTTACAAATCAAAAAATGAGCCTGTTTCCCATCTATGGAATAAATTAGTTGACCGCCCCATTTTCAATAAAATCTTAGCAAGGGGTCGGTTACAGGAAATTTCTCGCACTGTGCGTTTTGATGATGCTGCGAAGTGAAGAAAAAATGGATCTTCATATATATTTCAACTCATGAGAAGCGTATTCGATATGTGGAATAGTACCTTGCAAGATGCTTTTGTTCCTGGCGTTAATTTGACTGTTGACGAACTCTTTTCTCTTTCGCCAGTACTTGCCTTCAAAACCTGGGAAGTACAGAATAATGTTTTGGGTTATCTGCGATAGCGAAACGAGCTACGCATTGAAGTTAGATGTTTACAAGAGTAAAGAAGTCAATAAGCCAAGAGTTTCTAACCTAGGCACTGATGTCGTGTCACAACTGTCTGACTCATAAAAGAAAAGCAGCCGTAATATTACGTGTGATAATTTCTTTACGAGCTTGCAGTTATGAAAAGAGCTTTTGCAGCCGAAACTTACATTACCATCCGAAAAAGCCAAACTGAATTACTTATCGTCTTCACAAATTCAGAAGGAAGAAAACCTTGCACCACCATGTATGGTTTTCAGAAAGATGCAACAATTATTTTTACTCCCCTAAGAAAGGAAAAGTAGTGACATTAGTAAGTACCATGTACAATGACAAAGGAAATAAATTGACAACAAAAAATAACACTTAGCCAAGTTACTTGCTGGTGTTTCAGTTGAGCAGCCACAGCTATATTCATCTGTAGCCTTACGCTCATCTTCACCCATTACGAAGAAAAGAAAACGGTGTCATGTGTGTCCTTCCAACAAACACAGGAAATCTTTGATGTACTACCATAAATGTCAACAAAATATTTGCAGCGAACATAGTGTAATGTTTGGTTAAAATGGTATCAAACACTAAAATAAATTTTATATTTATTTCACAAAAATTGTTTTGGATTTTGTTTTGCTTCCTGCTAATGATTATACTGAATGAATTTTTTTGTAAAGTGTTCAATTGAATGATTCAAAATGTTGTTTATACTTTTAAAATTGTTGATGTTCTTATTAAGTATTCTTTAAATATGTATTATTTTGTGTGTTTCTTTAACAAATAAAGTTACTGTATACATGTTATTTATTCAAATATATGCCTTACAGTTGTCTAATATTGTATTCATGAACCTCACTCAATAACAACATCAATTGAAGTACTATATATGACTTTTCTGTTACGTAGTTCGAAAGAAAAATAATTGAAAAGTGACTGGGCTTCACAGGCCCACCTAGTCTCCGATGCTGATCATTTTATACGTCCTTCCAGGGTTAATAGTGTTTATTCCTTTCTTGCATTGGCCTCATTGATGGATCATATATCATACATGTGAGGGGGTTTGGATTCCTTCAATTTGCGATGACTCTTTCGTTATGAGTATTTTCTTGTATTTCAATTAACGTAAAATTTATGTGTATTATTTTCACTTTGGTAGATTCAATCAATGCTCGTAAACAAAACATTATTCATTATTCATGCTGTAAACGTGTGAAAAGAAAGCATATTGCCACAATGTATTGTTAATAATATCTACTGTAAAACTACAATAGTAGTTAGTAGTAATATAGAAGAGCCTGCAGGTAAAATTGGTATAATCGAATAGGATAAAATAATACCAAAACCAATAAAAAGAATTGAAGTAAAGCAATGTGATCATTCAGTAATTCAAAACAGAATCGTGGGAAACTTCATATCTATATTTATTACATTTTTTTATCTCAATCTCAAATGGAAAATTTACGTCATAATGAGAATATGATTGAATGATTGCAAAACAGATAAAAGGAATTGAAGTAAAGCAATGCGATCATTCAGCAATCCCAAACAGAATAATGGAAAAGTTCATGTTTTTATTTATTCCGTTGTTTTATTGGCAATCTCATCTAGAAAATATAGGTCAAAATGATAATTGTACCCGGAGGCCCATTTCTAGTACACATGCACTGTAACTTAGTAAGTTTTCTGCATTCGTTTGCTACTCTGACATATGAAAATGATGGGTCACGTTTTTCTAATTCTTAAGTGACTGGTTTTCTTTCTTATGCGTGGGCAGTTTATTCCAAAGCAATGCACCTGAAATTGAAAGAGCGCTTTGTCCGACATTGGACAAGAGAAAGCTGATGATAACATCGTGTCTTTGATTATGTTTTATACAGGATGGGGACTAAAAATTGTCGCCGTAGCTCGCTTTTTAATGAAAAGAACATAAAACGGTAAATTTTTAAGATATATATTTAAAATAAAAAACAGAGTAAGGATTTGAAGCCAAGAACACATTCTACTTGACATAGCTGCCCTCAACCTCGATGACGCGATCGATCCTAGCCCTGAAGCTACCGCAGGCCTTCTTCACAATCTCCCTGTCCAATGAGGTGCAATGCTCCTTGATGGAGGCGATGAAAGATGCCTTGGTGGTATGAGGGTGTCGGTTAGTTCGATTCTCCAAAATGTTCCACAAGAAATAATCCATTGGGTTCAAATCCGGGTATTGGTGCTTGGGGACGAGGTTGTAGCAGTGCTCCTCCAGCCAGGCGAGGGAGCGTTTGAAGACATGACAATGAGTACTCTCCTGCCGCCACAGCCAGGGTCTGTCCCGGGCTACCTGCTTCATCCAGGGCAACACCACAGTCTCCATGACCTGCAGGTAGATCTCAGTATTGAGCTTGAGACCCTTCTCAAAGATGTGAGACGATATCACATCCCCGTCGGAGCTGATCACATTAAAGACCATGACCGTGGCGGAGAACTTGGTTTTCATAACTCTTGGCACGTCCTTGGGGCACATAGCAATCCATCGATGGTTCTGCCTGTTGTGGGCCTGGTCCTGTCAGGAATTCTTCTCATCAGAGAAGAACCACAGCATGTTGGACTCCTCTCGGAGCTTCAGCTTGTTGAGGAGCTTGGTGGACTTGAGCAGCCTTCTGTCCTTGGTCGCCTGGGTCAAAAGCTGGCCAATTTCCCTTCTGTACCTTTTGCAACGCAAATCCTCGTCCACACAGCGTTGAATTGTTCGTTTATCAACCCCCAGTTCAGCAGCCATGGACCTCATGGATTTGGAGGGGTTGTTGTCGATCATGGTCTCAACCCGCTTGACTAAATCCGCATCTCTCGACTTCCGGCGGTCGTATAGAGACTTTGAAGCCTTGTGTTAACTCCATGGGGATCCTTACTTTTCTCCAACTTAGTACGAGTATGCTGGATGATCCTCATGTCGACCCAGATGGTATTGGCGATGGTTATGTTGTCTGCTTCCCCGTTGTTATGAACCATGGTTATGACCACGGCGCATCTCACTTCTGCCTCAGTCAATGAAATTTAGATAACTTCGCATATGTTTGCTTCATCGTTTCACACTCAGCACTGGCAATTTTCTGATTTCTTTAGCTTTCCAATGACGTATTACACTTAGATAATTTGGAAAGTAAAAGGGAATATGTCATGAATATGAGAGGACGACAATTTGAAGTCCCCACCCTGTACCCTCAGTAGTAGATGGATGGAATTTAATAACTTGGCCCGATATAGAAAGGAAAATACATATTTGACCTTGTGAATTAAAAGTTTTCGAGTGTATTTGAAGTCGCTTTTATCGGAGTTCAGTTAAGCTTTCCCGTGAGAGGGGTTGCATGATCGTTTTTCCTGAAATTACCTTTGCAGACTTGTTTAGGAGTAAAATTCACACATTTATGTAGCTCTTTTTAAAGACATTTAGATACATCTTTCCACACCAAGTCATAGTAATCAAACTGCGGTATCACTGAAGATTGGATGGCTAATAATCTAATTTTCTCGTTAAGCATGTTCTTCCCGCAGTGAAGAAACATTAATGTACCGATAATTTTGTTGCATGTTTTCTCCACATGGGATGTAAAGAACATGTTTTGATCAAGCCAGACACCCAAATTTTTTACTTTTTCTACTGGTTCAATAATGCCATCGCCTAAACTTAGATAAATTCGGTAGCTTTATTATTGTGTTCTGGGAACCAAAAATGATGCTCTCTGTTTTGCTTACGTTAAGCTCGAGACCATTTTGGTCGAACCAGGATTTCAAGTTTTCAAAAGGCATTCGGTGCTTGTTTTCGTGTGAGGTGATTTGGCCTGAGCACCTTTCATAGCAATTTGAACATCATCTGCGTACATAACAATTCTTGTTTTTGAGGGCTTAGATGGGAAATCATTGATGAAAAAGGAGAACAGAAGTGGGCAGAGAATAGAATCTTGTGGAACGCTAAAATAGTTTTGTATGGGTGGTGATATCGTGTTTTCTAGTCGGACTACGTGAGACTAGTTTGATAGATAGCTCTGAGGCCCCTCTGGGTCGATTACTAATTCAGAGATTTTCTGCAAAAGCCGTGTATGTTCGACACTGTCGTAAGGTTTTGACAAGTCGAGTAGAAGCAAGAGAGTGACGTTCCTTTTATTTATGTTGTGAGAAATTCTCACAAGGCTTTCGGGAGAGGTTGGATAGCTGCTTCGTTTCGCGAACTATTACTCCTACAGTGGCAGGTGTCTTCAAGAGCCACGGCATAGGGAGTTGATCGGTTCCGATGAGACTTGCGCCGCGTTACTTGCTTACGTCTCTCATTATATCTACAGTGCCGTTATCAGTTGAACCAACTTATCTTGAATCGTTCAGACATTACGTTCCCGTTTGGATCTAGCAGAAATCTGCAGTTGAAACTTTCTACAATTTTTCATACCTTTACTAAATATTATTTTGAGTGCGAGTTAAATTTCATTACGATTTTGTTGCTTCTTAAAATTACTTATTTTCACGGCCGAACTTCGCTACTCTTCAAATACGTATTCTACTTGAATTTTCTAGAAGTGCTTGACTCAGTGCCTCGATTTATTAAGAAAACTGCTCTTCTAAACTTTGGTTTCCTAAACTGTCCCAAAGAGAGCAGCTTCCCTCAAACGTTCCTCGTGAGCCTTAACTCACCTTACCTTGCCTTAAATAAGTCCGGCTCTCTGAACTAATTTCTCCTTACCTTTCTCTAACAATTTCAACCAAAATTTATCGTACACTGGATGCCACTGTAAATTCAGGTACGAATTCTTAAATTTTGCCTATTGATAGAGTTATTTCTGTTTTATTGCAAATTAACCGGCCTAATCTATTATATAACTTGTATTTTTTTCGGTATTCCAGACCGCGCCGAGGCCTTGCAGCGTCGGTCACGGTTTTCAGCCAGGTTCTTTGTCGCTGCGATAGCGATCTAGCCAAGTATAGAGGACCTAGGGCTGGTCGGTACCGGCAGCATCTTGCGGAGTGGCGTCCCTGTTCCTTTGGGGGTTTGCCTCGCAGTCTGTCAGCGCTCAGTTCAACGTAGTATCTCATTCCCCGTGACTCCGTTGCCGGGGTTCTGGAGCCCTACCTCTCCCTCAATGAGAGGTCCGGGTTAGGAGTTCCCTAGGCCTGAAGAGTGTTGACGGAATTTCTGACTGCCCTGCATCATCTGAGCGGTGCCGGAGTGCTGCTTCTGCCGAGCCGCTAGTGTTGTTGCCGCTGCCACTGCTACCATTGTCCTCACCTGCTTCAGCACGGTGCAATCTATTCGGAACTTTTAATCTCTCAACCTATCAATCAATTATAAATAGATTTTAACGTTGTTGCCTTTTGAATAAATTATTACCTTGTACCTTCTGTTAATGTTAGTCGTTACACATTGTTCGTTTATTGTTAATATCTTTCGACTTCTAGAGAAAACCATGGTATGTAGTATGTGCGTATTTAAACTGTTCTAAAAAGATAACCGTTCCTTTGCTGTGAGATTTTTGATTTGCTTTTTCATTGTTGTGTTGCCGATTATTTCCTACAATGTCACTGTATATTTTTTCGGTAATGTTAAACAGCGCGTCTTCAGTGCTGGTATGTTTTCTGTAAACATATATACGGGTTTTGATGAAGTAAGTTAGATGTGTCCAAGTGTGTTGAGAGTTGATTTGATATTACTTTTTCTAGTACTTTGGATAAGACTGGTAAAAAGATAGTTGGTCTGAAACTTAATGCAGTATTGATGCCGCCAGTTTTATGCCACGGTTTGATTATGGAATGTTTTTATTGATCCAGGAATTTGTTTGTTGCAATTGAAGGTTTATGTTGTCATGCCCAACTACCTTTGTATTCTTTAGCGAGTATAAGATTTTACGTTTTCCTGTAGACTAGTTGGATTTGGTTTCCACATTGTACTTGTATTTAGAATGGGACAGGACCTAGGCCAACATCAACAGGTTTACGTGGAGTAGATTTGGATATTTCGTCAAATATTTCGTTCAATATCTTTGTACTGTGCTGTTTCTTTGATTTCCCAGGTTTGTTTTGGATTTTTCTTTACTGTTAGTAGTTCTTTTGAAAGTGCTTTTGTTTCATTGATTAATTTCCGGTGGAACATTTCATGATGTTTATAACGGTCTAGTAGAGAATTGTTTGATTTGTTACAGTAAAACTCGTGTAGGTACGTTTTTTTCACTCTGCTCAATTGTTTAATTTCATCTGTTATCCAGTCGGTACGCTTTGGTTTAGCTCTCCTTGTAGTACACGATACGCATTCGTATACCGCTCCTAAAAAATTTTCATTGACAATTGAGACGTGAATGTTAACATCATCAGTTATTTCCATGCTTCATTCCTCCTCTTGCATAGTTTTCCTTGGAATAGTTCTGGTGTGTATAGTCTTCATACTGTAGATAATCAAGCGGGATTTCAGTTTCTCTTTCGCGACATTAATTAAGTATTCTACCGCGGGATGGTCGGATACGGAGTGATATTTCAGTGCAGATTATTGTTTTCGGGTTATTATTAATTTCTAGATCTAAAAGAATTTTTGAAGTTTTTGTAATACAAGTTGGCTCCTGGAACATTAATTAGATTCATTCTGTATAGCATTTTGGTTAACTTATTACTTTTATTATTCAGGACTACGTTGAAATTGCCACAAGCATAAAAGAATTATTTGGTTTCTGAAATTGTTGTAAGAGTTTCTGAATAAACCCTGAAGATAATTGTAAGGATGCAGACGGATGTCTGTAAGCGTTGCCGATAATGAAAGATTTGTCCTTTATCACCTGTACGTTAAGCCACACTATTTCTATATCATCGCACATTTCTCTTTTAAAGATTTGTAATGTGCAAGTATTTTTGTCAATGCATGATCTGCTACTCCTTTTTTGTCGTCGTCGTAGCGGTACAATGAGTAAGCTGGGATATTAAAGTACGAGCTTTGAATTCTTGGATTAAACCATATCTCAGATACGCATAAATTGTCAATGTCTTCAGTTATTATCATTACTTTTATGTCGTTCATTTTGTCATTAAGAGTATGCATGTTGATATGTTTAATTTTTGTGATTTATATTGGGGCCCTTAATTGGGGTAGTGCGTTCGCTAAATCGTACGGAGCATGTAGTATTAAATTCTGTGGGTTCATTGAGGTACTGTTTGGTGCATGTAGTACCAGCTGAGGGTGTTGATGTGTTTACCTTAGCGTTATTGTCTACTCATTTGGGTTTTAATATTGTCTACATTTTAAGTATTAATGAGAGCACTGCAGTGGTTGATTTTTATAATGACTCTTAATGGAGTTCTTTTTTGCCATGTTATTGTAGGCTAAACTACTGTCTTCCATATGCTGCATTTCCCTTAAGATTATATGCGAATCGGTAACCCTAGCGCATTGGAAGTAATTTGAGACAACAAGTAACTAGTATCTATTTAGACAAGTCACTTGTATCTGAATTATTTCATAAATTGAGATTTTCTAGTTTTTCCATGGTCAAGTATCTGTATGAATGATACTTTAACCGATGTGTAGTGAATGGCCTGGCTCACACTACAAATGAAGACAGCACAGACGAGGCAAGCTTTCGTCGACCAATGAGTGAACAAGACAGACGAAGTGAATATAACGCATGGTCGGATACGGATACCAATGAGCAGCGACGATGCTAGTACCCGTTGCGACCAGAAATGCCACGTCGACCAATCAGCGGTCCTACTCAGGCAGCAGGGTGTGGCAGGGCCCAGGAAACCACCTGTATAAGGCAGCTGAAACGCTCTGTTTCAAGGACTTTCTACCAAACACTTCCAAAGTCAACGTCTCCACAAGGAGTCTCATCACCTGAAAAACTCAACTCAGCCAACAGCAGAACGAAGGAAGAAAAAATCAGCCATGCTATCTGCGAACAGGATAAGTATAAACAACCAACGCACTAACAGGAACTCTACGTGCTTCAACTCTGCACGTCCCAAGCGTACTACCGCAAGATGTCAGTACGCCAGTACTCGACGTCAAGACGTGTGCGGCGAAAAAAGAAGAATCAACAACTAATAAAATATTCGAATGCATGAATACAAACTGTTAAATTGATTCTGCCTTTAATTTTCTTTCTTCTATTGGGTTCCTCGACGGTCCCTTACTCCCTCAGGCGCTCACCCCGAGTAAGACAAAAGATAAAGATGTTCAATGTATGCTCGGAGATAAGAAATGTCTGAGGGTTGGGACTGAAAGTGATATGATAGATCACTATAGATGTATGCATATACAGTATATGTGTACCGTTTCAAATAATAACAAATTTACAAAAGCAAATATGCAAGTGTCTTTAATATTTTCACATAGAACTAAAGAATGGTGGTTTCGGAGAAGGCAAGGCGATGACGGACATTATTTTTTTTTACAATAAACGATGTTGAAGCACATCTTTGTTTTGGGGTGATGGAAGCACTTTCGGGAGCTGGTTCCGAGATACCAGATACTGATTTAGTGCTGCTAGAATCGGATTCCGAAGTACCGGACCCTGACTGTGATGACCCAGACATAAATAATCTAACAAAGAACAATATTGTCACTGAGGATACTGATGTCATTATCAATTCTGATTATCCCACTAAAAGTTAAAATGTTTATGAAAGTAATTTCAAATCATTTTCAAATAGTCAACCTAATAAAATTAGCAACATTTTTAAAAAAAAAAAAGTATCTCCTAACAGTTTCGTAATTCTATTCATTATAGTGTATGAACAGAGAGGTTTAGCTGACTACGAAGAGAAAATGCAGCATTTTCCTCAAGCTTCGCATTTTGAAAATTTTACTATTCTTTGTCGAAAAGTCTAAAACACTTATTCATTTGTGTCATTCACACAAATTACCCCCTTATGAAATTTGAGGGTATTTTGGTCAATGTTTCAGAATGTCGTAAGCCTTAGCATAAAATTCAGGCAACTACTCTAGATAACGAAAAAATACTCGGTGTAGATTTGGTTTACCATTCAATTTTTCAGTTTTTCTTTGCGTTTTCAACATAATAGTACTCTATATATGTTGGAACTTCCAACTATGACAGAAACTATCGATTTCAAATTAAGTGTGATAAAAAATGCAAAAAGTATCCCTATCAATTTTTTGAGTTTGTAGTCAATCTCTCAGAATGTCGTGAAACTTTGTTTACAATTCCGGCAAACTACTCTAGACAAAGAAAAAGTTCTCTGCTGGTGTATATGTATTTAGGCTGATATTGTGTCTATAAAGAATGTTTTCCGCATGCTCTGTTTAAAATAGAATAGAGTGTAACAATACGAACGAGCCGTTTGGTTCATTTTTGGGCTGCTACCCAGTCCCATGCCGTCTAGCGTGAAGGCATCAATCACGGACATACACTTCAACATACATAAATATTTCAATCACGTGCGTACATCTTAATCAATCGCAAGCACTTCAGTCACGCAAATATACGTGCACAGGCCCAGAGTTAGGAATGATATGGAATTAGTACTTGATAGAATTGGGGGCTTCTTTCTCAAAATTAATCGAGACTATTTTTGAACGTGTTCACAGTGCCAGCAGAGACGATTTTTTCTGACAGCTGATTCCAGGTTCTGATAATTTTGACAGGAAAAAAGTTTAAAGCCTGGGATGTCGTGTAGGTTCTTCTTATTAGTTTGTAGTTGTTATTTCTGGTTCGCACGTTATCTTCTCTGTCAAAAACATTCTAATGTAACATCGTTGAAGCCATTAAACGATATTTATAGCTCTCGATGAGTTGTCCTCGCAGTCTTGTTTGTTCGAGGGAGATAAGCTCGAGCTGCTGGAGACGCCTTTTGTAACTGAGATTACGGAGTGCATGAATCATTTTCGTTGCTTCACCTTGATTTTTTGAATTTTTTTACTATTTTTTCAGAAAATAGGAGACCACTGTTGCACTGCATATTCTACATAGATGTGATCGCACTAACTCTTTATAAAGCGGTAAGATGATGTTTTTTGACTTGTATTCAAAGTTTCTTGCAATGAAACTGAGGATCCTACTTGCATTTCTGACCCTTTTGTCCACTTGTTTGTCATACTTGAGATTTTCATTGATAATGATACCAAGATCATTTTGTTACTGTACTGCTTCAATAGGTGTGTCGTTCATCGTATGTTGGAAATGCCGATTATTAGCACCAACGTGCATGACTCAACAGATGTCAATGTTGGAGCTCATTTTCCTGGTTTAGACCCATTGAAGTACACGATTGAAGTCTGATTCAATAGTCATTCTGTTTCTTTCAGTGAACGCTGTGTGACAAAGTTTATGTCATTCGCGAATTGTTTATTTTCTACGCCAAAATCGTTAATGTAGATGATGAAGAGGAGAGTGCCTAAAACACTCTCTTGGGGCACTCCTGATGTTGCATGCGTCAGATCACTTGCTTGATCTTGAATCATCACTCGCTGAGTTCAACCAGTGAGCCAGTTTCATATCTATCGAGAGTTGTGGCCTTGTATTCCATGTTCCTCCACTTTGCCCATTGGTCTCTCATGAGAACTTCATCGAAGTTTTTCTGAAAGTCAAGGTATACAGAGTCTACGGCTTTTGCCCAGTCGTATATGCGGTTGACTTTTCAAAAAATGTCGAGGTTTGTTAGGCAACTGGGTTTTTTTCTGAATCCATGCTGGGTGTCAGTAATAAGGTTTTGGGTTTGGAGATGTATTGTTTTAGGGACTTTGAGTAATCTTTCTATTGTTTTACTGATGACAGGTGTGATACTGATTGGGCGATAGTTACTGGGTGCTTGTTTGTTCCCCTTTTTTAAAATAGAAATGACATTTACCTAGTTTCATTCCGCCGGAATTATACCAGTTTCGAGCGATCGATTGAAGATGTTTGCTTAGGGCTGCTAATTACTTCGGCTAAAAATTCTCAACAACCCCTGGACCAATCTCAATGTTCTAATATAATCTCCCAAAAGACTATTGAGGAAATTTCAAAAATCTTGCCTACCCTAGAAATTACACCTCCTGTCATTTGGCGAACTAACCCACACAAAACAAGCAAGCACAATACCGTGATTCAGACAAAAAATTCAACTGAAAAACTCCATAACAACAATACAGCCTCACAAAATCCTACTGGCACTGAATTCACCAATAAAGCAGCAAAATGAATACACAAAAAGAAGTAAATATATTTCAGTGGAACTGCAAAAGTCTCCGCAATAAATTAAGTCACCTAAAATTACACTATACACCCTCAAGCCACACATTGTGTGTCTGTATAAGACGTGGCTTTAACCAAATTTTGAACTACGTTTTGTTGGGTACACAGCAATTTACATGCCCAGCATAGATGCGCATGCAGGTGGCGGGGTGGCAATACTGGTTAGGAGTGACGTCACCCATACTGAGCTTCAACTGACAAAAAAATTTCCCAGTTGTCTTGAAGATTTGAGAATTAACATTTGCTTGAAAAACAGTACTCCACTTTCCGTGCTCTGTGCTTACAACCCAAACAAAATAGTAACTACAAGGGACCTAATACATGAACAATTACAACCTAAATCAATTGCAACCTACCCGTGTTGTATTGGGGGATTTTAACGCTCATCATCCAATGTGGGAACCTACAAAGCCGGCTAACACCACTGATCGGAATATAGCTCAAATGTTGCTGGATGACCCTTTTATGTCATTAATAACTCCTCCCTCCTTGCCTACTTACTACAATGTTTACCAGAATTCATTTTGTATTATACACTTGATTTGACCTTCGTCTCTGCAAACTTTTAGCCCAGAGTAGCTGTAACAACCGAAGAAGATATGGGAAGCGACCACTATCCCGTTGTAACCAGTAATGGAGTGGCTCCATCAACTGCAGGTTTCAGAAAACGACCAACAAGGAAATTTGAAAATGGGACATGGGAGAACTGGACTGCTGCTCTGCAACAGCCTGAGCGCCAAGGAATGGATTTCAAAGGGAATTTATAAACTTTACAAACAATCTGATTGAGGCCAGCCACAAATTTTTCAAAAAAACAAAAGAATATAACTGTCCTAATTATAATAAGTCATGGTGGAACTCAAAATGTGCTGCAGCAGTGAAAGTAAAACAAGAAGCAAAAATAGTTCTTATCAATCATTCATCACAAGTTAATCTAATTGCATACAAACGCTTTCAGGCTCTAGTCAAACATGAGGTTGGAAATGCAAAAAATGAATCGTGGATCTCTTTCTGCAATAGCATCACTATGGACACTTCTGCTTCCCTAATATGGAAACGCATAAAAAATCTTCAAACCCCTTTCTGTAAAAAAGCTCAGCCCATTCTAACAAATGATGCAATTATCACTGACTCAGTTTCTAAAGCAAATGCTTTGGCTGACTACTACCAAGAAAGACTGACATCCCCATCTCCGTCACCTTTCCCTCAGCATACTCTGCTTCCTCTCGCTATAGCATGAAATGATGATACTCCCTCTGCAATAAATGATCCATTTAATATACAAGAACTGAACAGGGGACTGACTTTCATGATGGGTACAGCTACAAGCCATGACGACGTATGTACATAACGAACACTTAACCTGTTAACGGTCGCCGCTCACTCCCGCTGCGCCATCCACAGCGTCACCGGTCTGGCACCGGTGTCCCTTCCTGGCGGCG
>VCRD01002850.1:0-75473 GCA_006783055.1 Trinorchestia longiramus
GTATGTTTTCTGTAAGCATACTGGTTTGGATGAAGTAAGTTAGATTTGTCCAAATATGTTGAGAGTTGGTTAGATATTACTTTTAGCAGACAACAAAAATAAGGCCAACATGTATTACCAGAGGTTACCACTGCAGTTTTCCTAATATTTATGACGGGAATTTTGTCAAATTTTTGCTGAGATTCATAACTGGAGGGTAATGGTGCGATGAGGTCAAGATGCATGTCAGGAGACTGATGTTTATAGTGGCATGTCTGAATGATCTGCCTAGTCTTGAGGTGTCCCCTCTAACGCTATGAGCTGTATCGCAATATTGTCATAATATTGCCAGTATTCACGCAAGAACTGTTGTACACCTAGTAATTCATCTAAACCATACTTCAATGTGGAGTCAATTATGAACATGTGGGGTCTTAGTCAGCGATACTTGACTAATAACATTCATGTGTGTAGGTCTTTAAAATTTCATAGGTCTAATGCCTCAGAAACGATCACAGGGTAGGGGAATGAAAGCTTTAGTCAAATAAATTTTAACAAATAAAACTTTGTAATTTTTCAGTTCAATGTGTATTTTTTCAATTTCGTGAATGACTACAATAATCTAGATTCTAGATCTTAATGTATTTGTATTCCGTCATCAAATTTCAAATGCCTTTTTATACATTGTTCAGTCTAATTGCAGGAATACAACACTAATCTTTGCCATAACTCACTTTATTTCTTCATTTGAAGGAGATGTAAAATATCTAGAAAACAAACGAAATTGTTGCATTTCACGGGATTGAACGTCTCAGTTGGCACAAGAAAGAGAAAAATGTTGTTCCATGCAAGAAAATGCGAGAGAAAACTTTGATTACTTTTAGCCTTGTATTTTGGGAATCTTCGCAAAACTCTTTCTTGGCTACATTTTGTTCTGAAAATAGGAAACATTGTTCAGCATCTGTTCCTGATTTTTTCCGTCTCCACAGAGGCATTAGGAACTCCGTTAAAGGTCAGCTGAAGTTTGCAGACCCCACCAAGACTGAAGCTAAGATGACCATCAGCTACTTTGAGAACGCTTGTAAGTACTCAAGAGTTGCTGATTTTCTGTCTTCAAAAACACGTGCAATGCCCATCATTAATTCTCGATTTAAGTTATTATCTACCAGATATAACATGAATGTTTCATGTTATGCATTCGAATTTATTATCTACCAGATATAACACGAATGTTTCATGTTATGCATTCGAATTTATTATCTACCAGCTATAACATGAATGAAATTCAGTAATTTCAGTGTATTTGACTTATGTGAAATTTTTAAAGTCGTTGTAATGTGGTCATCAAATTTAGGAAATTACCACATGATAGAGCACCTGATCATTAAATGAAGTTAAGCTTTTTTCAAGTTTCATGAACAGTTTTTAGTCAGAGTCATTTCAGCAAATTAAATTGATGTAATTGATGAAAAAGTAATAAGGAATCCTAAAATTTGGTTTGTATTTATTTTGTGCTCGCTTCCAGTCAGAGACCGTGAGAATGACTTCACACACGTCAACTACCAGGTTTTAGATACTGACTACACCAGCTACGCCATCGTCTACAACTGCATCGACTTAT
This sequence comes from Trinorchestia longiramus, assembly GCA_006783055.1. Classification (NCBI taxonomy): domain Eukaryota; kingdom Metazoa; phylum Arthropoda; class Malacostraca; order Amphipoda; family Talitridae; genus Trinorchestia; species Trinorchestia longiramus. The sequence goes on from VCRD01002850.1 coordinate 1,601, forward strand.
TCTTCTTCCATTTCAGTACGTAACGAGTACACCATGCATAGGTATTGACTTGTACACCAGTTCCACATCCTGCGTACATAGTGTACACCTTTACTTTACTGTGGTGTACACACTCGAGCAGTTCCCAGCCTTGTAGGATGTTGAAAGAGTGCTGTAGGAGAGGACGTAGAGCCTCACGCCTCTACAGTTGTAGTTTCTTCACATATTCGTTTAGTTTATTATTTTCATAGGCTGTGGTCATCATTATTCATTCATTGTAACTCGCCACAGCCAGTGGAAATTGCAGCTGATTTTCTGTTGTTATGAATGCCTGCGGTTTACCATTAAGGCTTTCGTGTGTTTTATTGTAACATAGTCCTTGAGTACTGCATATATGACGGACGAAATTAGGTGGGGATATATAGTAACGTATAAATGAGGGACTGGATGAAGGAAATAAATCTTAATTACGGTGCAAAATATAAAGATTCCAACTTTAATCCTGGCAGTTATGTGAGTGGTACTTTGACAGAAAGTTCAAGTTCATGTCTTGAACTTGTTTTTAAGTTAATATTCGTTGTTTCACGCCCACTGGAAAAATTATCGTGTAAGTATTTTGTCCACAGTTGAAATAATTTCTCGAAGATACAGTACCGTGTTCAGAGCCAGGTTCCATGCATCACAACAGGACCATAATTTGAACGAATATTCCAGACATTGTAAAACGCTAAGAAATACGTTCACATTGAATGATGTTCAGTGGTATACAAATTTGTAATGAATTGCAGGACAAAATCAGCCTTTTCTTATTTTGCTTACAAAAATTATTACGCACATTTTCATAAGAAATGAAAAGTATTTTCTTCTTCACTGGGAAAAAGCTTGAAAAAAACATTTTTATGTGAATTAATGTTAAATTTTACAACAATATACCGACCAACTTTTTCGCCTTGCAGCTGATTTGTACATCTACACAAGAGACAGATCTCCACCACAAGCTGTGATCGATGACGTGTACGACGAGCTCGATGATCGTGACATCAGCACGCTCTTCCTCACAGGGACAGCTCAGCGGGACTGCGATAATTAGTCTTCAAAGCAAATCGGCTGAACTTTAAATGCTTGAAATTTGGCAAACAATTAACAGATAAAACCAGCATGTAAAACTAAATGATTGATCTGATAGCTATCTCAGCCCTTGCGTTAGCAAAATGCTTAGTGGGAAAACTTTGAGTTCGATTCAAACACACGAGTGCTCAACCCAAACAAGTTTTCTGATGACCTCGTCCAATGGTCCATGTTGATGGTGCACCATGAAATGTATTGCAGAAGTCGGGATTAGAATCCTGGGAAGTTGGCTACTTCTATGAACTTTTCCATAGCCGGTTACCTTATTACTTTACACCACCAATGTTTACTCTACATGTTAATTTTGAGAATGAATGCACAAAACACTAAGAACTGCTGATGACTTAGCTATGGTGGCATCGTAACCAGTGCTGCTACTGAGCCTAGTTGCGCCTTCCAACTGGAACTTGCTTATGACCCTGACACTGGTCCTTATGACCCTGACACTGGTCCTTATAACCCTGACACTGGTCCTTATGACCCTGACACTGGTCCTTATGACCCTGACACTGGTCCTTATGACCCTGATACTGTAGCACCAAAGAAATTATCGGCAAAACTTCATCTGTAGAACAGTATCCATGCCCTGCAGTGACATGCATTATTTCTAGTCAATAATCTATTTATTTTTAAATATTATTTATACTCTCAAATAATAAATTCAAGATATTGTACAATATATCATGAACTCTCTCCTCGTGCATGCGTCAATAAAGAAAATAATGAGAAGCAAACAGTTTCTTAACCTTTCAGTAATGAGTTGTTCTACCTTCTAGTACCGAGAGACTTCAAGATTATACTGAAAACAACAACTCAAAGGCTACGTTTTATACGTCGTTAAATTTTGAGCAACGAATTTAGGTTTTCTGAATAATTACCATCATGGACGGAATAGATGAAGCATCATAGAAAAGATGCGCTGTCTTTATACGAGCAGTTGGCTACTAAATTACTCGAATGCCCGCCAGTGTTCAATACTTTGATCATTTCTCATAGGTTACTGTTATTATGATTTAAAAATTGTTATGTGCTCTGAAGTGAATGAAAATAAATTGAGGCATGATATCGTTTAGTTGTTAATTACATTTATAATTGGGATGAAGCGTTGTCTTGCGTTCATGATGCGTTCTGTGATAGCTTTAATGGTGTTATTAAAGACTAGTCAATAATGTTATTAAAGACTTGAATGGTGTCATCGAAGATTAACTCATGGTGTAATCACAAAGAACTTCAATCGTTTGATTCAAAGTTGCTTCAAATTTTACGCGCTGGATCACTTAATAGTCCAACACGTAGTCTCTTTATTACGATCTCTTAATCAATCACTTAATTCTACGTCACTTGAGTTCATATTTTGCTCACAAATTTTCTAAGTCTCATTTTGAAACACATATATCCAGGGTGTTTATGTATGTGTATTACATGTACTACCGTCTTTCAGCGTATTCACGCGCACAGAAAACACCCGCATACTTGCTGAACAGATGTACGCATACTCGTCTGCTGACCGTGCCAGGACACTTGTTCTGGTCAGTATTCCGTACGTGCTAGTGAGCTTCATCAGGCCTGTGTGTGATTGCACTACATGTGCGTAACTGAAATGCCTGTTATGTTACTACCACCTGTAGTTATCAGTTGAGATATCAGATAGTCGCACTGACAACGTCCCTATGACATCTTGAACTTCTTTCAAAATGAATACGAAATAGTTCCATCTCGTTATGTTCGAACCAAATGGCAATTTTGTATTATCAGAAATAGAAAGTTTACGGAAGTACTTTGTTAATCTTTGACATATTTCTTACTTTCGTCTAACTAAATTCAAATATTTTCTTTGAAACTAAAAAATGTGAAAATGAAATGGTCCTCTTTCTCGATACAGAATTTACATCTTTCCCACACTTCCGGTTTTTAATTTTGATGTGACAATTACCTCTAAATCTACTCGTGTGACACTGATCCCAAGATGCAGGTTTTTGTCATTCTCAGTATTCCATGCGATGCACAAAGAGTCTTAACATACGAGATACGTGAACTTGACATGTTTGTATAATCGATAGTACAGGAGAATTTTTCCTTGTACACTACAATGTATAAGTGAGTGGGTTGTCATCAGGCCTGAACAAGAGAACACTTGTGCTTCAGATCCTTCTTCGTGATTTGAGAGAAATGAACCTTGCAACGTGCGCTGGCACAAATACGCCCTGGGCTTGAATCATTGTCAATAAAGTGAAAACGGATGTTTTTCAGTGTCATTTATCAAATTATCGTAGATCAAATATGTTCACGTTAATTTTTTTTAAATATACATGGATAATTCTACGTCATATATTTAAATGTACCTACAAATAATCGTACACATTCATTCTATGAAAACTTGTCACGATTGTTAATACAATTCAGTAAGCTCCAGAGTTTTGCTCGTGTCATAAATCACAAAAATAAACATCTCCTTCATTTTCTAAAAAAATACGTTTTAAAAGTCATGTCATGTAATAATCAGTCCAAAACTGGCGACCTAAATATGTTCATCGTACTCAGTTATGTTTCCTCGATAAATAATTGTAATCGATAGCGATCTTATAGTTGAATTCGTAATTAAGTATGGAATATAATATCATTTAAAAAATAATGTCCCGTTATCGTTCGAACAAAAATGTACTTTTTTAATTACTCTTCTCATTACTGTACTGAACATCTCTGGAGTTATTCTGTTAAATTCCTGAATAATTTTGAGTTTCAATTTCTAAAAGTATCGGGCCTTTCAATGTAAATTTTTCACCTCAGATATCGTCAGGAACAAAAATCAAGTGGACTTTGATCTAGAGATCGTGGTGGCCAAGGCACGTCACCACAGCGTCAAATTATTTGACGTGGAAAAATTTCTTCAAAGTCAATCAAAGTATTGGTATACTTTTTATTTATAGAAAAATTGTGTCATCTATGTATACCAAACATATACTTTCGACGCATATGACGCATTCATAAATGCGATGCAGTGCATGAAAAGAGTACATGAACAAGGATATGAATTGCAGATCCGCCAAAGTTAAAAAATCAGAATATAATGAGAAAGTTTATGGTATGAGGCTTCACGATAAAAGAGAAAATGATTCAAGCATGATTTAAGCTAAGAGAAAATTTATTTTCCAGTTTTTATGAGAAAGTATTGAATCCTCTTGAAAAAAACTTGACAAGGAAATGATTTGGTATTCAGTCTCGCAAATTATTCATTTTGGTACGTTTTTTGGATCACGTTTTCTAGGAATGAAGCTACTGACTGAAATTTTCAAAGCGAAAATTGCAAGCGCTTCTCATGCTAACGATGTCGTCTTAGCTACATTCCTCAACAGTCCACTTTAAAACATTAATTTTATTCTAATACTTTGGAATTCGTAAACATTTTAATCTTAATAATTTTTTCCAATGAATTAAGTTGGTGCCACTTTAAGAGATAACGAAACAATTCACTTTCTATCACGACTGCGGTTTCAGGCATAGGCTTTGGACGCTGGTAAAAATACTACCACTTGCATTATTTGCATTAAGTAAGAGCCCTTGCAGGTTTTTGTAGAAACCACTTTCTACTAATACTTTCGGTTTCACATGAGGTCGGAGAGATGAAAGTCTAGGCCACTGAGCACCCCAAATGACTGCCCAATTCAGTGAATGGTTGCAGGTGCTGACGAGAACACACACTCACTATCAAATCTGCACACGTGTTTAAAGAAGAAAAATTACCAAAAAAAGTTGTAAACACAAGTGGTTATCGTGATAAACATTGTGAAAATCATACAGTTGAGGAAAGCATACGTTTATTGCTAAATACAGCTACATAGCTTGCGAGATAGAAGGTAATATATTATATTACCCAGTCTGCGACATATAATTTGCAAGGCCCTTCAAAAAATTCTTGAAGCAGGATGCTTTAATAAATACATTAGTTGTCCAGTTTAAATTTCCGAGTGCTCTTTGAAACATAAATCCTGGAACTCATCCATGAGCCCAAGAATAAAAGTATAAATAAGCTTACCAATGCAGATAGAATGATCAATGCTTGTCTTTGAAATCCATTTAAAACTTCAGTGTTCAGGAATCCTTTTTAATACAACTCTGTGACGTATGATTTCATCCATGCAGCTAATGTAGTGTGTCATGCCATTATAGACGCTGACTCAAACTCTTTGGAATAAAGTTCTAATTCAACAAAAAACATAAATCAAATGACAACCTGTTGTTCAGTATCAGGTCATCATGAATAAATAAGTGCCTAGACTTAATTTGGTCCTATTATACATTACTCGCACACCCACAGTGTTGTAGGCTAGTACATTTCCGAAAGCTTCTCTCACCACGCCTTATCATATAGTGCAGTTATCAACACAAAAAGCAAGTTGAGAGTAGAAGAGAGTGGTTCCCCAGCGTCATGGCTCCGGCAACACTGATGCTGACAGCCCTGCTGGCCGCTAGTTCTCTCGTGTGTATGGCTCAACTGGTTTACCCGGGTGCATGTTTGCCCATTACGCCCGTGCAAAACTTTGACTTGAAGAAGGCAAGTTGCACTTTGATATGATGGCATTCAATTAGAATTGAATCTTTCTGTGAAGAAATTTTTGGACCGTCTTTTCAGTTATTATGTTGGTTTATTCCTATCAATGGACTCTGAAATCTTCAAGTTTCGACATTTACATTCACTATTATTTCTGAATTATTTTGATCACTGTTATGGTCTAATAAAAATCTTTACTTTGTTTTTCACATGTTAGGATGATTAACTCCTCGCAATATTTTTCAAAATATTTCAATTAATTCTTTTATGAATTTTCTTTCTCTACTTTCTCGCATATTATAGTACTTCCTTTTCTTTTTGTTTGAATTACACTTGAATCAATATTTACTTTCCCAACCTGCTTCTAAAGAGCTCACTTCATAACCATCTTCTAATGAAAATCATGTGATTTCCTCGTGTTAATTGAAGAACAAAGTTGACGATCGATTCGATCGACAACTGATAAATTAGTTTCTCAGGTAACAGAAAAAGTATTCAATGTAAACAAATTTCCTGCATTCTCCACAGTACGCAGGTCTGTGGTACGAGAACAGAAAATATTTCGCCTTCTTCCAGCTGGCAGGCACGTGCGTTACTGCCACGTACGTCGGAATACCTGGCAATGACTCAGCTGTTGAAGTCCTGAACGACGGTTACTTGTGAGTACAACTAGACAGTCATTTGTGAGTACAACTAGACAATTACTTCTGAGTACAACTACACAATTACTTGTGAGTACAACTAGATGGTTACTTGTGAGTACAACTAGACAATTACTTGTGAGTACAACTAGACAATTACTTGTGAGTACAGCTAGACAATTGCTTCTGAGTACAAGTACACAAATACTTGTGAGTACAACTAGACAATAATTTGTGAGTACAACTACACTGTTACTAGTAATTTCGTATGGAACTACTGACAATTGATGCATCACTTCTTATATGCTAATATTTTTTATAGAAACATCTCAAATTTTTCACCACTTCTAGATACCTTGTAATATAGTGATATTTAGAAACTCATAACGAAATTTTTATGCGCTCTGAATTTTCAATGACAGACGTATTAGTATAAACAACACAGATGATAAAATATATGTAAATGACAAATCATCTTTTTCAGCACTCTATTGATGTTAAAGGCAATCACTTTCACGTTATGTTTAAACAAAATTCCTATAAACCTCCTCTATTCTATACTTAAACATAGCTGTTAGTAAAAATGCAAGTAGTTCTACACCCTGTAGAATATTCACATTGTTCTAACAAAACTATTTGCTCGTTTATCTTTTGAGATCATGAGATTGTGTATCATTGTCGTGTTGCAAGATTCTTTCATCGCGTCCTATGGGGAAACTCTATTGCCTATAATCTTATAACTAGTGCCTAGGTCTAAAGGACACAAAATCAGGGTGTCAGGTTTTGATCCTGTAGTGTACTGCGAGCTCACACAACATCAAAAAACCGAGCGGCCGGAACTAACCCATTGTAGTGCGGAACTAACCCACGTAATTTCAAAAGATTTATTTTATTTTGAAGTGTTGTAGGAGTGGTTTTTAAGTGTATACTGTAATACTTACGAATATATTTTATTAGTTTTTCTAATTTTATGACATTAATTAATTTTCAGCTTTGGGAGCCCAAAGACGGTGATCGGAGTTGCAGAAAAAGTGGACCCGTCGTCGACTGAAGCCAAACTGCGTGTGTCTTTCACATCCACCCCCTGTGAGTGACGTCGTCCAGACTCCCACTGGTGGTCGAATGTTCAATTGTGCAGTCGCAAGGAACATAAATTCTGACGTGTTTATTATTTTCAATATAAGTTTTGAACAATTGGGAATTAAATGTACTATTTAAACTTTAACCAGTCGTTCCTTATGATTGTGTTTAAGTCCAAATTTTATGATATAAATAGTAACGTAGTACGATGAAGAAACCCAGTGATTGAATGAAGGAAAAGGTAAACTTCTATTCAGAAATTTATCACCCTCTTTTAGTTGATATCGTAACATATCTAAGAACTATATTTTGTCAAATTACCTAGATGAGCCTATGTTTTGCTATAGCTATGGCTTTAGCATAGTTATTAATAACTAAAGCAAAGCCCATAGTTCGGTGAGACCGCTGCAAGGAGAGATAGAGGAGACTTGGCAGGATTTGAAAATGGAAAAAGCGAAAGAAATCACTGGAAAGCGTCATGGGTTTCGAAAATGCGATTTGGACAATGACGGATATTCAATACAATTGGAAACTACATGTAGTTTTATGCTTGCATTATTTTATAACTGTTCCACATATTGACATTTTGTCATTTCATTACATGAACTTACGAGCATCTTTTGTCTAAGATGCATTGATGACAAACAATACACTAAAAATCAAATAAACTGAATTAAATTCAATAAATAAATACAAAAGAACCATGATTTACTGTCCACACTTTTATACATAGACGATGTTAATTTACCTCAAATTACTCGTAGTTAAATTAGATGAAGATGAAGATTCTTTATTCTGCCGTGCAGTCGCAGCAGCGCCCTCCGAGCGTGGTAACTACTGGGTGCTGGAAACAGACTACACTTCTTATGCCGTCGTCTGGAGCTGCAGGCAAGACAACGACGACTCGAACAGACGTAAGAATTATGGAATTAGGAGACCACTCAGTAGCTCAAAAAAAATTCATGATAAATCGCTTTCTTCAGGTTATGTCCTTCAAAAATGACTTATGCTTTTGAATCGACTCTTTTTCCTTGTTTCGGTGAGTTATAATGGTTTTTTTATATTTGTTCACTCAGTACCGCTTGTAACTGTTTAGGAATATTACAAGAATTTAACACAATTTTTTTTGCAGAAAATCTTTGGATTCTCACACGCGACCGCGTGCCTACAGTGAGGACCCTGGCGAAGGCCAGAAAGGCGATTGAGACGAGGGGACTCGATTACAACTCCTTGACAGTGACTGATCAATACAACTGCTCGTGAGAAATTCTAGTATTTTGAAGACGTTGATATGACAAACCAAGTCAGTTATTCATAGTTAAGTCGATCATGTGTACGTACATTTATACTACTGCTAAATTCATCGCTCAGTATGACATCCATAATTGAAGACTGAGTTTATTATTGATAGTGTTGAATAAAATAATTTCCGTTGATTAGAAGCAAAATATAACACCGCATTCCATACTTTTTGCTTCTGTGTAATCGAAAAAATTCACATCAACCGTGCAACATCAAAGTCAGTCTACAAATTTTAAACATTCAGCATTGTTGATGTCCCTATGAGATCTTGTACACTTGATCATGTTTTTTTCTACATGAAGAACTTTTATTTGCGGCATGAAATTCAGTTTACGTGTACCAAGAAAAGTCTGTTTTGTATGAATATTTCTTTGAAGATTTTTGGGCTTAAAAGGACAGTGTTGCAGTGACAGACTGCGCGTTTTAGTGATATGATTTTAAGTGAACTTACTCTAGCAAACCATCGATGTACGTCATTGATTGCTTAATTTCTGAGTTCATGAATAAGAAAATTATCTTAACTATGATGTGTGTATATATTGCTTGAGGAAAATAAATCCTGAGAGGTACTTATTTAAATTAAATATTGCTTAGGTAATAACTTAACTATGTTAATTAACAATTAAGATGCAAAAAATGAGACACACTCTGTGACAGTGTGGCTTACATTCATTTATTGAGTTAATTTAGTTGTGCAGTTAGAACTAGTTAGAACTGTAAAGCTAACTCTCAAGTTAATTAATGGTGTCTCTATTAATTTATGCTCTATGTTTAAGTATTTTGATTAATTCTAAGGTATCATGCAAGAAAATACAGATTTTTGTTCAGTGACCAACACTACATTAAGAGTTTATTGTGTATGATATATGTTTTCATTTGCTTATCATAAGCTACGTCTGAATCGGTCCCATTTGCTTCCCATTAAGCTCAAAAATTTGGCGTTGCAATTGAATCTTCAGTACGCATCTTGCTGCTAATTATGGCGATTTGAAGCCCTCAATTCTAACTTTCTGTTAATATTCTATATATATATATATATATATATATATATATATATATATATATATATATATATATATATATATATATATATATATATATATATATATACATATATAATTCACTTACGAGATTTTCTTCAATACCTTAAAATATTCCTCTGAGCATCCAGTAAACATTGCGTCTTCCATAAACTGCGTAAGTAAAACAATGTGAAATGTTTCCAACTTTTGACCATTTATTTTGCATCTTAAATGTAGTGACAGCCAGAAAAGTCCATCTTCAAGACCTGGACGTGGAGATGGAAATTAATCAAGTCAACTCTATAGAGGAAATATCAATTTCCGGAGATCCCACAAGTTCCATCCAATTAGGATTTATCAAAAATTTAGTAGTATTTCAGAGCTCCAATTTTACCACACGTCATATTTTTACGAATTCACCCACGTTTAAACTAATTAAATTTTTATCTTGCAGAGTTTTATAATTGAAATTTAAATAATTATGCCTCTTAAAACACAAAAGTATCTATGAAACAGTGGAGGCACATCATGCTCTGTGGTCTTTAATATCGTGTTTCTTATATATTTAATTGTTTTTATAATAGGACAATGATTAAATAAATTGCAAGAAAATAAATATTATCAGCTGACACTTATCACAGTCTTACGTAGGATTCAGTAATATGTACTCAGGTAATTTGAACTCCAATACTACGCATCGATTCAAAGAATTCTGCTCCTTAATTCAGTTTGAATAGTCATAATTTGGAAAATTTTCCGACAATTGGGTGTAATGAAAACAAGTAGAACAGATTTGTTCCTTTAATAGATAGTTAAAATTAACTCTTGTACTACACAAAAACGAGATAAGAAAGAGAAACGATGCAACAGCAGGCTTCAATACAGTGCTCTTCAGTAACGATACAGACTTTGAAAATTAGTTCAGCTTTCATAATTTAACCTTCGACATTTCATAATTAACATATCGACTGTACGAGGATGGTTTAGCCACCTGATAGACACCTATACGACTGCAAAAAATCTCTGAATTTCACACCAAAGAACACACTTTAAGAAACATGTACAGTTACCACTCATCATTGTTTATTCATGAACAAAATGCAGCCACTTGGGTCTCACTTTGCTGAAGAATAGATCCTTATGCATGTAATGGCCACAATAACCCTGCCACTATTCCTACGGCGCCAACCATCAAAACATGGAAGTTAATCTCATTTGTGGACCCAGAGTTTCCTCCGAACCAAGAATGGTCATCGTCGTCATGATCATCATGGTTGTCATCGTGGTCTCGGTTCCGGTCGTATGATGGGTCGGAGTCACAGCGAGCTACCGTCGGGCTGTTCTTGGTTCCAGTGGGGCACCTGCAGCGACCGTTGGAACACACAGCCGCATGACGTGCAGCGCATGGATCATAGGAGCCTCCACACCGCGTGTCCGAAACATCTGCAAAACCAGATATTCAGTAGCATTATTAAGCTAAATATTTTAATGCAGTCGGAAGAACGAGAGAAATAACTACTGTAATGCGGGACAGATAAAATGGCGAGGTACGACTTTATGAAATGAAAAAAATCAGAGTTTTGAAACGTAGAAAGCCCGACCAAAAAATGAAATGAAATAATTTCACCGTGTAAAGAAACATACGTATAAGTGAGGTGCTAAACAATACGATTTCCATCGAACGTCTCCAATGCACTCCTGAAACGCGTAAGAAATTTTCAAAATCTTTAGCAACTGGATCGTGAGGAATGTTTCGTGTACAGCACAAGTGACGAGCGGTGAATTGTGTGAAAGTGTTCATGATAGGTCCGCCAATACTCGTTTATTTCGAAATAATGTTTGCTTTACTCACCATCGCTCAGTTAAAAGCAGATGAATATAAATGATAACCAAACAAAGTTACGTACCAGTGCTGACGTCGGGATTTTGTGGCGTATCTTTGGGTTTGGAGCCAGGAGGCACGTAGTCGAAGGGCAGATCGTCGAACAAGTCGCTCTGTGATCCCTGATTGTCATCATCATCATGATCATCATCACCGTCATCATACCCCCTCACACAGCGACGTAGGTTTGGGTGAACTCCAGTACCCGATGGGCATCTGGAAAATATTAAACTAACTAAGATACATTGCGTGTACAGGACCATCGTTCACGTGGGCCATAGTTTTGAACCACGGGCCATATGTTTTAAACATATCGTAATGGTCGTTCTTGTGTTTAAAAAATGTTTTCAGGTAATTTTGAGATCATTTTTGATCGAAAATGTTTATTTTTCCCGCAATTTACAGAGTGATAAATGCATAGACTAATTTGATTAGGTCTCAGGTACTGGCGTTGCAGCTAGCAGATCATCATCAAATGATTCTTCAATAACAAGCTGGACAGGAACCAAGGAACATGCTAGACCTGTTTATTCTATATCTAATGTTTACACGCTGATGCAATGATACTATATTTAGCTCAACATCCGTACGAAAACAGGTTGTTGACGTTTATTTTTCAAATATCAACATCAATAAATGTTTTGGGAAGGAGCAGAATCGATGTCGCCAAGTCAAGCTATTTTTAGGTGGTATCGGTACAGGTAACAGTGTGTGGTCGTTCAAGAGTTTTATAAACTATTACAATCTCAGTATTGTTGACTAGGCAGACTGATACTGTACATTTAGTTGATAGTTGGATTGCTTAACACTCTTCTTCATATAACGCACCACACAGTGTTTTTAACAAGTACATCATACATAATCACACGACATAAAATGTCAGTAAAAGATTTGATAATAAAGAGCCTTCGTATAAAGTAAAAGCCTTTGAAAACTCAAAGCCTAGAATGTACCCACGAGTTGTTCGGTTTGATGCATGTTTCGTAAAATATTGATAGAAACTTTGCAAAAATTTCGTTACATACTTGCGTTTCAAAATTAGATAAATTTCATGAAGTGAACTATTTAACTATTACGAAGATTTCAAAACCATAGAGTTTTTCGAGTTTTGAGTTTTATTAGTAAAAAACTGCTTGTAATATTTTGATGTTCAAAAAAAATTCTTAAATTCAGCTGGATCATCGTAATTTTTTGCAGCTGACGAATTAAATGATGTCGACTCTTTCATTATACTCCACAACGACCACAGCATCGAACAAGCCGTGATTTTCTGCGAATACCCAACGGAAACCTTTCTCCAAAATTACCCCTACATAGTATTCATTTTAAAAATACAAATAGTTAATGGAATTAATTTATCAATGCTTGAAGCTAGTAAAAGAAGCACAACTAAATTGATTATTATTAGTTAAGTAATTAAATTATTTCCATAATTGTAGACCAGACCTGCAGAACTCGCCCCCACAGATGGCATCATAGAGGCTGCCGCACGGGTTGTTTACTTCTCCGTTGTTGGGGTCTGTGTTGCAGCGGGTAGACCGCACACTTGCTGCAACAACAACATAATAAATAACAAATGCAGTGACAAATTTGAAGCAATGCCTTGAAAAGAATTATATGTAAGCTTAAAGAACGCGTAAAAAGAATACTGACAAATGTGTAGTAACTTGGGAGATATCCTACGCATATAGAATAAAACAAAATTATTCCAAGTGCAACGTAAGAAATAAAAATAAGTTACAGCAAACTGAACAAACAAAACCCCAAGAAATTTTTTCTTACTAGAACACGGACGTTACGTGAGTTGTAATAATTTTTCTTGTGAAGTCTATGTAATGCTTTTGAAGTGTGTGTGCGGCGGCACGTACGGATACATACAGTAGGTGTAGGTCATCTCAACACTTCTCAAATCGAGTGCAACAAAATCCGTGACCTCGATGTGAGTAACTAATAATTCAATTAGTTCTTTCAAGTCAATAACAAGCGTATTTCAAGGATAGGGAGTGATATATAATGTATATAGAAGACTCACAACTTGAAATAAAGGTTCCGTAAATGAAGCCCTGAACGTCATGCAATGACATAAAAGTGTGCAAATCTGGCAGTTCTAACTCTAATCTTCTTTATTGTCATTCCGCCACAGGGTTAGACAGAATTTTATTCAATTCATTGCGTATTTTCTAATCCGTTTTTTTTTATTTCCTCCAACTTTCCATTAAGTAAGTTAATTTCTACATTCCATCATAGTCTTCACAGCTACCTAGGGCATAAAACAGCCTGTATGGCAACAGAGAGGTAGACTCACTAAGTGCAGGGTAAATTCTGTCCACCAGGCTGCACGATATTATACAAGACAAGTATAGAAGTGAGCATGTCTTACACTTCAATATGTAATGACAACAGAACCTCGCCTGTGAAATGAATGAAATCCTATTAAACTTATGAACCCCCTAGTCTATCGTTCAAGAAATCAAATTCATGACTTATTGTAATGTCAACTAGCTTCTATTGCTTCAATAATTTATACGAAAACTTAACTCAAATATCTGTTATTTTCAACTTCAAAACTGTTGTTGCTGCTTTCTTGTCAGAGCAACAGGGGAAGTTAGGTCTACTAGTGACAAGTTGGAGAGGAAACTAACCTCCAAAACTAGCTGCGTTGATTGCAGCAGCGGTGAGCAGCAGCAGTAGCGCGGATGGAATCATGTCGATGCAATAGTTAGAATAATTCTGTAAGAGCAGCGTCAATAACTGAATAATTCTAATAAAAAATTACGTGGAAATAGCCTCTGAAAAATGAAGAGAAAGTTACTGGAGAGACTGAAAACGTTTAAAATTGAAGCACAGTACTAGAAACTCAATAACAAGAAAAGTTTAATACAATATAATATGACCACAGGAATGAACCTTTGGTCCATTCTTGATATATTTTATGAAGATCTTTGGTAATTGAAGGTAACATGGTAATTCCTCACGTTGCTAGGGATATTTCCTCATGCTCTTACTGTAATTTATTCATGTTCTTAGGGAAATTTCTTTCCACTCGTGCCATCATAAGAGCAATTGCTCATTTGAAATAAGCTGACTGATATGAACAAAAAATAGGCCTGTTAGTTATTGTAATGGACTCGGGGTATTGGTTTATATATTAGGTACATCATTATATTCTGCATTGGATTTATTTCAAGCTGGTGTTGCAAATGCCAACAGATTTGGAGCAACATCTAAGTCACCATTAACTACGGATGTCACTACTATTGAAGAAATTGTTATATAATAGAAGCGCGCAGCTGAACTTTAACTAATAATCCTTTTTGCAATTTTGAACTACGAGAAAATATTTTTGAAATACCTAGTATACAATTGGACAAATACTTCATCAAGTGTGTATTTGAAGATATACTTGAAATCTTTATGAATTTCATAGTACAAAACGATTGCACTTTTCAACACTACTTTAGGTATCGTTCAGTGTAGTTGATCTTTTAATAATCAAGCAGTTATTATTTAAGCTACAAACTCTGCTTGGAACGAAAAGAAAACTTCAAAGGTGTGGGATCATGAATTTATGCTCGCAATTTTAAGGGAAACGAAATTGATATGAGTAGACAAGGAGAGACACGGGCAGCTCTCCATACATTGGGCGTCCTGTATGACTGCCAACTCTGCCTATAATAAGACCATGAAAAGTATACAAACTCAGTATAAAAGGAGTTGCACGTATCAATGTGAAGGAAAAGGTTGAGGAATTACACATGAATACGGAAAGGGAAGTAAAAAAATGATTATTAAAACTTCAAGCAGGCACTTAGAAAAGCAAATAAGGAAATATAATATTAATCTGTGCGTACTATCGAAAAACGGCAGTAAATGGCAAAAATTGAGAAAGCAGTCCTGGGATCGAGCTATGGGCGAAAAAACAAAAATAAGTTTACCGTTACGTGATAACATAGTCGACGTAAAAATATGGAAGGAAAAATTAGAAATTAAGTGAATCAAAAACACACGGATGATGGCTTCCAAAAACTTAAATTTTTGATTAAATTAACTTCAGGTTAAAAGAATATGTAACAGATAAGTAAAAATACCGTCAGAGAAAATAAAGCATGTTGAAAAGACGTGACTATAACTGACAGACTGTGTGACAAGAGTAGAATCATAACTGGAGGCAGGTATGTGACAGGGCACAGACATGGCTAGAGGCAGGTAGAAGCTATGCCTAAAGCGCCATAGAAGCCTGCGCTGCCAGACTAAGAATAAATAAGGGCTTCTATAGAAGGTCAGCTGCCCCTCACACGCACGGTGCCCCTCACACGCACGGTGCCCTCCACACGCACGGTGCTCCCACACGCACGGTGCCCTCCACACGCACGGTGCTCCCACACGCACGGTGCCCCCACACGCACGGTGCCCCTCACACGCACGGTGCTCTCCCATAAGGCCTGCTCTCAATGAGCTGCTGGATGGCAAGTGTTGGTCCATAGATCTAATTTAAAATAGATTCCTTTATGATTGTTCTTCTCACACTAGTTGTGACCAGAAATAATCAAAGAATTTGCTCTCTAGAAATGAGCAGTGCCTTCATGGAAGAAAGGAAGGATACGTGCTGCAAGCGAAAGAGGCGCTGTGCCGGAGAAAAAGGAGGTCATATTTGGGTGTGGCTCCAACTGGTAGTGCTTTGTTCCAACACACAGCCGCATTTAGTCCTTCACTGAAGGATTACTCAAACCATTATCTTCCATATCACACTGTTGGCATGCAATACAAGCGCTCGTTCGTACCTAAACACGGTTCACCCGAGTTTACTAAGCATTCTACACAGGCACAACCTAAATGATTATTTCCTGTATCAATTCTATTGCAATTCTTTAAATTGACTCTATATTCAAAGATTTGTACTTGAATAAAAAGAGGTGATAAATCTGGTTGCTGTGAACTGTGTTGTCCGGCGGTGCATTATTGGTCAGAGCGTCGTGACATGCTTGACGCTGTCAGCACTAACAATACAACACGCATACACACTAGGGAATTACAGGGTGTCTCAAAAAATGTACTCACCCTTTAACCGTTGCTAACATGCTGTCTTCTTTGTGTTGCAGGTGTGAGGTTCGAACCTTTGCGAACATGATTAAATGTGATTAAAGAATCATGTTCGCAAAGGTTCGAACCTCACACCTGCAACACAAAGAAGACAGCATGTTAGCAACGGTTAAAGGGTGAGTACATTTTTTTTGAGACACCCTGTATATTGCATTACGTAATTGAGAGCAGGTCCAGCAGCCTCATTAATTTTCTATTCACTACGCAAGCACTCACAACAAACGCGTGATCTCATTTAGAATGAGCAACGGAGGAAGGAGCCCAGTCAAATCATATTATGTTTTGACTGTACATTAAATTCTTCTTGTAAGAGATTAGCAAAAAAATACTATTCAACTTCGAATGGAATTATTTGAAAGGAAAAAAGATTGCATGACAGCACTTTGATCATTTATAATGGATTTATTTTTATTAATATAAGGAAGTCCAGTAAATAATTATCCATTGATCTTTTTCATACCTCAAAAGTTATTTTAGGTTGGAGAATCGAATAAATCTTTTACAGTGATGATAGTTAAAAAAATTGTTTCTTTAGTATCACTCCTGAACGGGTGAAAAGGTTGTTTTGAAGTTTCGAATGACGCTGTACACGTTCGTTTAAATAGAACGGCAAGAAAGCAGAACATATTGTACTTTAAAGACGCTACGTTTGAATAGAACTCAACATGAACATCACTTTCTAATGTAGATCTGTATTATATTGGCACAATGTTCGGGCTTGAGTAAGGCTATACTATTTAAAAACTGTTCTTCATACCGATTTTGAGTCAAATTAGCTGTGTGAGCTGGAGCATAGTCATGGGTGAACAATCAGACACAAAATGTTTTCGTGATTTCGGTTACCTCAGCATTCCAAAATTTTGACGCACATTTAAGCGATGTACAGTGGAAATTAGTCAGTTATGATGTGGCTGTAATTTCTACTGTGCACTTTTCAACCTGAGGATGTTGTTTTGTAACACGGAAGCGTCGTATTTTATAGTTGAATTTTATTATTAGTATAATTATTAACAATTTTTTTAAGAGTTTCAACATGTGATGAACTTGAACAAATTCCATAAGGTCGTTTTAAATTTTGATGGTATATCTAATCACGACACAACCAATGGAATGCGTGCTGGAAGACATTTATTAAAAACGGAAACGGTACAATGAATTTGTGTTGACAGTGTTATTAACGAATGGAACTAACATAAAGGAAAATGAGATATTCATTGCATTCTTTGCCACATTTTGAACGTGATAAGACACCCTGTTTATAAAAATACCTAACCAGCTGCAGTAGGAGGTAGCAACCATCGGGCAACTCACGAAATGCCTTCAACATCTTCAACATTCGCATTTCCGTTAGGTTTGAAAGGTATGCTAACCGAGTTTTGTAAAAGTTAGTAAAAGGGAACTCCACTATTGGGAATCAAACACCGTTAATTGCAACAGAGGTAACTATGCGCTATTCGTATGCATTTTTCATATTGTCCCGGAGTGTGATTCAGCGTATTATTCATGCTTAAATTCAGGGTAAATGTCGATCGCTTGAGTTCCAATGTTCGTTAACAATTTGTCGAAATTCAAAATACGTTATAAATAACCCGTGTCTTCATTTACTCTTGTCACTCAACAAGCTCTTGGAATAGCGTGCTTCATCCATAAAAATGTCGGAGACTTCATAAAAATTTGGACGCCTCAAATAGCGATCTTGTTTGTTTGTTAAAATAAAGTTTTCATTCATTTTATTGCTGGATGCATGGTTAAAATTATCGGCAATGAGCAAGCCCAAGAAAAGGGGGTTAATTCATCAGAAAGTCGATGTTTTTGAAAACATTTGATCTGTCAACTCCTTCAGAGTGATTAATCAACCAAAACAAATTAACAAGCTCATTAATTACACGTCATTAAATAAACACATATTCAATTGATGCAATATAGAGTAGAGGAATTTTTCCAGATCGCGACAGCACAGGAAGCAAGTCGAGTTCAAGAAAAATAACTATTGAGAACTAGCAGCCAAACTGTGTCTCACTGTCTTTGCAGGGTATAAAAATTTCTTTTTAAGTAATCCATTTCCACAATACATTATTCAGAATGAATAGCAATTACACGTGAAAAAACTACACGGAGCCACGAACCCAAGTATGTCTCGCAATCGCCTTCTCAAGCCCGACTGATGCAGGGAACAGAGCTTCAGGAGCCTCAACTGTCACTGATTAAATCTAGGCAGACACCTCCATCACGTCACACAATCCGTGTCACGGCCACACATCAAATAGGATACAGTACACAACCACTAAGCAGGCTACAACTGCTTATGTTACAAACGCTAAACTATGTGGTAACACAAGTGAAGCTAACGAAGTGAATAATGAAAAGAACTTTAGAGCTCAACAGAAAGAATCATTATTTTTTATGTTCGGAAAAGTCTTGTTTGTCGTAACACCGAAGATCTCTAAAATGAAGAACTGGTTATACGAACTCCTTCTACTCCCACACTCATTCCCCCCAAATACCCCCAGTAAGTTAATTACAACACGCCCCCTCACCTGGCCTCCTCGTGCACGACTAGCATGGATCATGAGTGATAATAACTGACGTTCTACAGGCATGTGCTTGTGTTCGGATTTATTATTTCACTAGTAGACCTACAAGTGAAAATTTTCGTGTTCTTACTAATTTTTCCGATTGATTTACCAGTGGCCGAGAGCTTTCCAAAGGAGTTTCCACATTGAAGGATGTGCCTTTGGTATCCACAATACAATGCTTACAATACATGTATATCCTACGGAATTTTCTCCTATCTTAATTCTCAAGAGCATCACAGAGAGACAGACCAAGCAGGCAAGCAACAAACTGTGTATTATTAAATAGTGAAATCCATTATAAGCACTTGATTTTTTTACTCGAGCTGGTTTACTAGTGGTATAAATTTAATGTAATATAAGTGCAGGCAGATATATATTCAGGCTCTGCAGCCACCGTAGTCGAGTGGTATGCGGCCCGTGTACTGTATCGGGTCTCTGCTTGTGCAGAAAGACTGCGTGCGGGTTCGAAACCCGGCAATGAATACGAGCTGTTTCTCGTTTCACGCCGTGAGCTCGCACTTATCGGTAAGACCTCAACTCCCCGCCCATGGACACATCCCAGGATCGTCGCATGGAGCTCACCATCATCCTTACTCTAAGAATGTTAACCTTAAGAATTTAAAAACCAATGTACTAAATGTCTATGTACTGTGTACTTGATTGGAAATAAAGATTGTTGTTTCCACTTTTCAATCACTGCTGCAGAGGCAGCGTCATGCCGATGATTGTCTCTCCAAATGCAGCGGAAGAAAAACAGAGCCTGTGATGCTGCTCAATATACTGACATTAATACATACAATTTGCTCCGTAGCTGTTTGGTGACCAATAGTATCCGGGTACTGAAGGCAGGTAGTACACTGTAATTCCATGACATCAGCAACCAGTCCTACATGTATGACGTCAAAAGTCTTCTGTACTGCTACATGCTAGTGACTCACTAGCTACACTCAAGCGCCCTGCGTTACAAGCATGACGCTTGAACCAGACACAGACGCCCTGTGTTACAAGCATGACGCATGAACCAGACACAGACGCCCTGTGTTCCAAGCATGACGCATGAACCAGACACAGACGCCCTGCGTTACAAGCATGACGCATGAACCAGACACAGACGCCCTGTGTTCCAAGCATGACGCATGAGTAGCGTCATAACACACCACCTGTAAACAATGACGCAGTCTTCAGTTAGCTGATGTACAACGGAAGAACATCAAAGAGAGGCGTGATTGCAACGCTGAATTGTTAATCGTCATACAGAATAGATAGCTTCAGTAAAGGAAAACAAATGTAGATATGAGTACAATATCTACGTCGACTTCCGAACACAGTTGTAGTGTAACTCATGGTAAAGCATTGGACACATCCCTAGCTCTTATCATCTAAAACCAATACTGCAGTTTACTGATAAGCTAATTCTTGATTACAAATAAACTTTTACCAATAGTGAAATCAGTCAGTTATTAGGACTATATTTGCTATATTTTCTATGTTATTTGAATAAAGCTACAACAGTTAAATAAACTAGTACAGAAAAACATAACCATTCTATTACACAAAGAAATCTAAAACTACATACAATGATAAAAATAAATATTCTGATTTACGTTCATCTTTATTGTAAGCCACATTGATTTAGTAGCAGAATATGATAGAAAAGGAGTATCATGCGAGGTTTAATCTTCTAATTCTAGTGAGGCATTAAACTGTAAGCTTAATTTTATACAACATGCGAGTAGTTGTTACATAGATGGCATGTAATCACCAGCTTGGTCGACTGGTATCACCAGCTTGGTCGACTGGTATCACCAGCTTGGTCGACTGGTGAGCGAATCTGCTTGCGAGCGGAAAGACCCGGGTTCGAATCCCGCTGCCGACATGGTTGACGCAGCTAGAAATACGGCATGGGACTTGGGTATACAACCGAATAATTATCGAAGTAATTATCCGACCCAAGAACGGGCCCCAAGGTTCGTTCCTATAGCCTAATTCTATTCTATTCTATTCTAATAAGGCGGTATATTCTTTGTTCACTCATTGTTACGTCATGAGTAGCTTTCTTAGCTCATTGTTACGTCATGAGTAGTTTTGTTCACTCATTGTTACGTCATGAGTAGCTTTCTTAACTCATTGGTATGCAATGAGTAACTCTTCAGGATACAAAAAGACAGTACGAGTATGAAATCCTTCGCTGCATCAGTAGTAAATGTGTGTATTAACTGTATTGCTTGTATTGAATGTATGCATTAACTTTATTGCTTGTATTGAATGCATATATTCCCTGGGTAGCTTGTATTCAATGTATGTATTAACAGTATTGCTTGTATTGAATGCATGCGTTAACTGTGCAGCATGTATTGAATGTAAATATTCGCTGTATAGCTTGTACTGAATCGTTGTATTTTGTAGATGTGATCAACACAGAAGTCTGCTAGATACAGTGCTCAAAACAAAGCCCAGCTCACACACATTAAAGATGTCAGCTCGAAGACACTGCTGCTGACACAAAAACTGTTTTGTTTCAATAGTGGGACCTGTTAAATTATTCTGTGTACATGTTGAGATAAATGAAGATTAATTCTCGTTCTAACAAAGCAACTCCACTATCCTTGCGCAATAATGTGATTCAGTTATTAAGTAATTCTTACTTCACACTTCGTGCGTATTGTTTGGAGCTTGCAGGACTGAGAGACACTGAGAGTTGTCACGTGAGAGTCTGTACAGGTTAACTAACCTCATATTATGAGTTAAAATAAACATGTCTCGTTACACGTGCCTGTCAGGTCTACCTCACAGGCGTACGTGACAAGTCTAAATGACAAGATTACTTGATAGGCGTACCAGACAGGCCTACTTGACAGATGTACCTAACAGGTGTACCTGGCAGGTAAACCTGACAGGGGTACCTGGCAAGTGAAGATTACATGTGTACCTGACAGGTGTACCTGACAGGTATACCTGAGAGGCGTGCGTGCAGCACTGACCTTCATAACGCAGGACGCGCTGTAGCCTCCAAGACTTCCTCGTGGAGCTTCCGTTGTCAACTCTAGCATTCACGTGAGTCAAAACATAATACGAGGGCCTAGTATACACACACATGCATATACATACACACAAGGATATATATACAAATACACATACATACACACATTCGCTCATGCACACATGGTACAATATTCAGTATACACGGTTAAGTCAAATTTCCCGTAGTTATTGCTTTATTTTTATTGAAGCTTTAGTTGATCTTCCATTATGGACCATCCACGAGAGTTCGAAGAACATGCAGAACATTTCCTTGAATTATACAAATTAATTTTTTGTAATGTATTGGCATGCAGGGTGGAAAGTAATTTCAATAATTTGTACCAAGGAAAACACATTGCAAGGAATAGAGGCAATGTCATTATCATTTAGACACGTCAAGCAGGACTGTTCAGTCTCACCACATTGATATATTTGGGAATTTTCGAAAAAAATATTGCATGAAACTGCCAAATCAGTGGGATTTTGCTGGCAAAATCTACCCTACATTATGAGTTGTTTGATTCTTCTGTGACTTGAGAGACCTTGTCACATCTAACATGAGGTTCAGCAGGATAATGATACGAGTAGAATTACTCACTACTCCGTCACTCTGATCACTGAAATTCAGTCACTATCAATAAAACTAAAATCAGAATTGGAAAAATCAGGAATAAATACTGATAATGTAACATTGTATTCATAGTACTTCACTTCCGCCATCACTAATTCTGGGAAAGCAACTGAAAAAAAAAAATTATTTCAAGGTTAACGAGAGCTGGATTCTGATTTAGCTTTTAATTCATCAGAATGAAAGACACAAAACTGGGCGTGCGTTTCACGTTGAAAATTCAATAAATCTTTATTTGTATTGTTCAAGCTATACTCATCTAATATGCACTTTTGAGAGGTGAAAAATGCAAAAAACTGCAATTTTACTCAAAAAGGTGAAGCAAATTACTGCATTCTCAGTTTTTTTGCGATAATTTGGCAAATTTCTATTGTGCGATCAAGCTTACATATCTCTAGAATAAGCATGACTGTTCCGCGAAACAAACTTAAAAGGAGAACTCGCTGACATTAATTAATTTGCAATTTTTACTACCGCATTCTGTTAAGTCGCGTCATCCCCGAGATCTACAATACAAACACTAAGCATACCTGAGCACCTGCTCACACAGCACTGCCACAACGCCAACTGACGCACAATGACGTCACTAGCTCACGACGCAGGAGCGAACGAGGGGCTCAACTTTGGTCCTCCAAGGTCATACGTTTCCACCATTCGTTCCCGGTCTCAAGGAACGTAAATTTTTTTCCGGAATTTATTTCCTGCTTCAAATTCCGGGCCGTTGAAAACTGTCTTGAACACAAGGGCCCAGTGATGAATAATTTCTTCAACATGTTATTATCATAAACAAAAACAATCTTTATTTCCAATCGAGTACACAGTACATAGACATTAGTACATTGGTTTTTCAAATTCTTAACGTTAACATTCTAAGAGTGAGGGTGATGGTGAGCTCCATGCGACGATCCCGGGAGGTTGATGGGCGTCTTCATGGGCGGGGAGTTGAGTGTTTAGCGGGTTGAGTGCACGGCGCGGCGTACGAGAAATAACTCGTGTCCATGTCCGGGTTCGAACCCGCGGTCTTTCTACATGAAGCAGAGACCCGATACAGAACACGGGCCGCAGACCACTCGACCACGGTGGCTGCAATAACGGTGGCTAAGGCAACAACCAAGAACTACATAATACTAAATTCAAAATAACTTCTTTAGATCTATTTCACTCAGGCATATTTTCTTCGCTCCTATCAAAACTTATCCGGAGCAATTGAAAATTAACGAATGATGATACAACTTCAAATAGATATACTATTAGCGCTAGTATCAAGGCCTTAAGTAATTGTAGGATAAGGCCACCATTTCATAATATTTGACAACTTTCATGACCTGTGCTCATTTTCTAATTAATCTTGCATCTGTTCATGTTTTTACCAAAGAAATGTCTTACTTGTGTATTGTATAACATGAATCTACTGTGTAGAGCTGTTGTTTTTGCGACTGTTTCTTAACTTTGATTATAATTATTAAAATAACAAGACATTCTTTCTCGATTATGATACAAGTGTATACTCCCACAGTTTGCTCTGAAAATAGTCTCATACAATATTAAAAGAATTCTCTGCTCACCTCAAGTCGCAGGAGGTAAAACATACCACATGTATATTTATGCACTCCCTCAGTTTCAAGAAATGATCCTCAAAACACCCAAAAAAGTTCATTGAAGCATTTCCATTATTCTTTCAGTGCAAAGTACTTCTACGTGAAAAAATGACTCAGTAATAAGCCCTTTATATTAATTATGTATGGGAGTAACATAACGTTCCAGTGGAGCTAGTTGTCAATAGTTAGTCACTTAATTAAAAGACACTTTATTCTACGATTTTCATGTGTTCAGAAACATAGAAAGTCTTGAGCACATTTAGAGAATGGAAATGAACGGATAAGCAAGTATTTTGTATAGAAACATGAACAAAATCATCGATAGAATAGTTAGAGAGCAGTACTCCATGAACCGTCGCATAATAGATCTTTTTTCAGAGATTATTAAGCGAAGGCCTTGAAATGTATGTTGTGTTGCTACATAGCTAGGCTAAAAGCAGTGGACGATACAAGTACAGATTGCGTTCTTGGCAAGCGTACCATCTTGACGAGCAGAGGCTCTTGATGTACAGCTGAGCAACTCTACCTTAACTGGTCATGCATCACCGCCACGCACCTACCTGAGTACCTGTGCTGTGCGTGTGACAAGCGTATGATGATGATGCACTGCGTTGCTCGTCCTGAAGTTTTTTTCTTGCAATAGCTCTTCTTTCAGTGCCATGAAAGTATTGGTTGCGTGTTTATGTTAAACACTATTATTAAAGAAATGTTGAATAGTTCTAAAAAAGAGTTCATCCGCAGCTTATAACATCGGTCTCAATATTTAACTATACACCTTACAAAAATGGGAAAAATTAGACCTAGTTACTAGTCATGAAAATTATTAGTCCTACATAACAATGACAACGGATAATAATTCCGTCGTCGAAAGAACAGGCAGTGAAGGGGCTTAATATACTAGACGACTAATTAATTCAACTTGCTCTAGGTCGATTAGAAATTCCCCTCTGTTTTTTGAGTTCCAACATGGATGCTGATAGATTTTAAACAAATACCTTTATCAAGTGAATTTCCTTTTCTATGTAGTTATGCTTGTAACTTATTACTTTTTCTCCTACGCTGGTGCAAAATGGGGTTTCCAAGTTTCTGAAGTAACCACATGATTATTTTTTCCCTATTCAGTTCTGCAGCACTAGTTGAAGTCACAAGTTTAATGTCAGTTGGATGCCATTTAAAAACGGACAAATAACTAATTTTGCATGTTCCAAACAAACAAACAATCTTTATTTCCAATCGAGTACACAGTACATAGACATTAGTACATTGGTTTTTCAAATTCTTAAGGTTAACATTCTAAGAGCAAGGGTGATGGTGAGCTCCATGCGACGATCCCGGGAGGTTGAAGGGCGTCTTCATGGGCGGGGAGTTGAGTGCTTAGCGGGTTGAGTGCACGGCGTGGCGTGCGAGAAACAGCTCAAGAAACAGCCCAAGATAAAAAGGTATTGTATCATTCACGAATAGAAGCTAGGCATATATGCTGAGGTTCCCATTAGCACTGTTTTTGTTTTACTTTGCTCATATGTTCCGAAATTAATGCAGCAAACATAATTAAAACGTTTGTCATGAAATAAATTTCGCCATAGGTTAAGGGGCTTCATAGATTTAAATCATTTTAATTGAAACATTCAAATTTCTCTTTGGCAAAGAAGGAACATTCCATGGTAATAACCATAAGCAAATTTGTGTTCGTTGGATTTAACATTTTTAGATAAAAATTAACATATAGCTTTAACGTGGGCTCACAGTACACCAGTTTACTATATTGATTAAATAAACTCTAAACACCCTGAAAATTCGGAAACAACCCTTTGATGTAATTATTTATTTTGATGTTGATGTCATCCTCATAGAAAATAATGCATTCATCATTCGAATTGACTTTCTACCGTAATCCGTTTTAACGGATTCTACCACTAGCGTATAACATTATGTACATTACTTTCTTGTTCTGTTTTAGTCATGTTCTTACGCTAAAGCTCTAAAATTAGTCAGTCCGAGGCTCTTATTAGGACTCTGGGAGTTATTCCTCTACTCAACTTACACTAGTGCAGTTGGCCTTCAGTTGTTGACGAGGAAGGGCGTGTTGATGCGAATTAGGAAGTGAAATTGGTTTTATTACATTCCAAAACTTTTCACTAGACGGTCACATGTCAATGATTTCTTATAATTACTGATTATTTTTTACTATTTATGTGGTGGTTTGGTGTATTAGCGTAACTATTCTTGGTTTTTACTTGTGAATGAAGTAGTTTTTTCGTTGGCATTCGTAGCGGTCTGCGAATGATATCATCGATTTAGCCATGATTCACTCCTAATTCCAATGCTTCTTTTAAACTTAATCCCCTGACATTATCAAAATTCGTCAGTGTATTAAAGCTAACCATGTTGAGTTTTATGATAGTGTTGCTGTTCAACAGTGCCAGTTATATTTGTCCAGCTGTCATATATTGTCATAGTGCCATATTCTTTTCTTTGGTTCACATCCATTTATTATATGAAAGCATTTGGCATGTATCATTTGTTCACTAGCTGATATTTTTATTTTATCATGAAATAAGTAGGAATTTAGTATTTTCAAAGATTTAAAACTTTGTCTGACATTTTTGTTTGCTTTGAGGTAAACTTATTGGAAATTTTTCAGTAGTTGCAAAATATTTAAAGACTGAAATGAGTACATGAAGTTCCACATTCATTTGTTTGAATTCTCAGAATTTTTGTCATTATGAATTCCTAAGTAGTGGCCTAGGCACAATAAGGTAAAAGGATGTGGGTATAAAGTGCTGAAATAAATTTGTAGGTCTCTAAGTCGAACAGAGTGCATGCTGCACAAATTTGAGTTGCTGTATGCTAGTTCACGTAGCTGGAGCACAGTGCATGTATTGAAAACATAGGCTTGTAAGTCTTACAGCTCGTATTTGAGGCTTGAAGTATCAATGGTGTATTGCATGCTTAGTGTGATGTATTAAGTAAAGTAAATGTAGTTCAATTTTAAAATTCTCTGAATTGAACTGCATTATTTCTTCAATTTGGATCACAGAGCTGGGAGAATAGATTTTTTGATAAAAAAGCTTTCATTCCATGAAGCTCAAGAATCTGAAAAGAAAAACTTTAAATTAGTTGGCTGTTGAAAGTACTTATTATTTTGAAGCTGTATTTGGACTGTGTCTTTGCTAGTAGAGATGTTTCTCTCTCTAAAAAAAAATGCACACAATAATCCTGTGTAATTTGTAATTCCATGATTTTTGACATTGATTTCATAGCATGAAAGGAAATAATATATAATGTTGCATTTGAATGTCAAGTGCCCTCTAATAACTTTATTTTTTTCAGACTTCATCATGAGGTTACTTGTATCATTAGGAACTGTGACATGTGCCCTGGCACTCATTGCTCTGACTACTGTTCCTTCTATTCAAGCTTTTAATGTTGGTGAGTACTGCTGCTAAGCATATCTTAATGCATTGTGAATGGAAACCTGCCTCAAATAGTCAAGACATTATTGCAGATTCCATGATTGGTATGCTCAATTATTATGTATGAACTTGCAGAAATGCTTTTAAATTTGAGTTTTTTATATAATGAGCTTTTTATTACAAAAATGCTGTGGTTAAATTCAAGGTTGGATACTTTTTAGACAGACCTTGTATATCCATTATGTATCTATGTGCAACTATTGCCAAGGTAACTAAATTAATAGGTTTTTCTAAATAGATGAGTATGAGTTCAAAACTACAGTGAAATAATTTCTAGTCATAAGGAATTTTTGGACTATTTAGGTACTAGTATATGCATTGCATCATTTCTATTTGTGCCACAGGAGTGAAAGGCACAAAGTGCAACTTGGACCCTTCTAAAGGCGAGCTCAACGATCCATGCATGTCCCTGTACAACGGTGTGTGTGGTGGCAGTTTCTGCCAATGCCCTCCTGGAACTCATGAAGACAAGACTTTGAAGACCTGCAAGCCAG
The DNA here is from genome assembly GCA_006783055.1 of Trinorchestia longiramus. Taxonomy (NCBI): domain Eukaryota; kingdom Metazoa; phylum Arthropoda; class Malacostraca; order Amphipoda; family Talitridae; genus Trinorchestia; species Trinorchestia longiramus. The sequence continues at coordinate 30,074 of VCRD01002850.1, forward strand.
GAGCTGGGTCTGGTAATGATGGGATAGATAACAAGCCAGGAGCTGGGTCTGGTAATGTGTTGGATGCAAACCAGGGATTGGATCTAGTACATTTTGTAAGCTTGCAATTTTTTGTGTGGAGTTGACCTTTACTTCAATGTTCTCAATTGTAGCCCATAGTTTCGATGTCAAACAGTTTTTTTTATACCTTTCTCAGTATGATAAGGAAAAGTTACTTGTTAGAGTACAACTATCCTGTACCATGCTGAAATTTTAGATTTTATGGTGGTAAACAAAAGTAGTGGAGGGTAACCTTTTGTACATTAAGTTAATGAAACGATTCGCTAAGGTATTAATTATGCATTCTTTTATAAAAGAAACATGTATTTTCTCCTGCATTTACCTATGATTTTCGAAGGCAATTATTTACATTATATGGACGTTGAACTTATAAAAATATAAATTCAAAGGTAGTAAATGACCTGGCCGTTTCCGACACACTACACTAACGAGAGACTGCACCTCACTCAGCCTCATGAACGACGATTCTTTCTAATGATCTGGTAACTGTTTCCGTCATTCTGCAGCAAGCGTATGACCACGTCAGTAGATGGAGCTGTTTCTCGAAAAGGTCTAGATGAATGACCAGGTACATTCATGCATGCACATGAAATTGTTTACCTATATGGCTATTCCTTTGATGTAGAGGGAGTATGTGCTTAGGTTATTGTTATAGCTTTTATGCGTAACTATGTGACGTTTATCCTTAACTCAATTTAGTTGTTAAGTAAAGACACGTACCCATAACTTACAAAATACGTTTTTTGTGCTGTTATATGGTTTAAAAGCTACTTCTTTAGAAAGCGAGGGAGGTAGTTGGTACTTGTGTTAACAGTTCATCTCCATACAGGTACCAGTGGAGGCAGCAGTGTGTCTAAACCTGGTGGAGCGTTTGACGACCTGCCCTTTGACTTTGACCCAAATAAACCTGATGCAAAGCCAGACAAGAAGCCTGATGTTGAGTTTGGTGGTCGCAACCCGAACCAGCCCGGGTACAACCCCAATGCGCCTCCATACAATCCTAATGCGCCTCCTTACAATCCTAATGCTCCTCCATACAATCCTAATGCTCCGTACAACCCTAATGCACCGTACAACCCTAATGCGCCATACAACCCTAATGCACCGTACAACCCTAATGCTCCCTACAACCCTAACCAGCCTGGATACAATCCGAACCAGCCTGGATATAATCCGAATCAGCCATATAACCCAAACCAACCATACAACCCAAACCAGCCTCAACCAGGATACAACCCTAACCAACCTCGTGGGGGTGGTGGTGGCGGCGGTGGAAAAGGAGGTTATGGTGAGCTATTTGTTAGGAGGAATGATAGCTGGTAATGAAAGTGTTCTTGGAAAGAAGCAGTGTAGGCTGAAACGGAATGGGGCTGATCAAGTGTTGGTAGTAAAGACAATTGTGTGAAATGCCCATTTTTTAGATGTAACCAACGAAACATCGAAAATTGACGTTTTATTTTGACTTGGTTGGTTGTGGCCCACGACTACGAATCGAGGAAAAGATATCCATCCTCTGAATAAGTTTAGTGAAGGAATTGAGAATAAGGTTGAGCATAGAATAGGAAAGGGACATCAAGCAGGTATGGGAACATGAAAGGTGATTTTTGATTGAGTGAAAAAAATGTTGAGAGTACGATTATTCTGAATGTTTTGTATGATTTCTGGAAGATCATTTAGTTTTGAAGCTAATTCAAGAACTTTCTTGCTTAACCCTTTCGGTACTGACGGCATCTCTGGTAGCCGCAGTCATTTTTCGCCTATTAAGATGCAGAGCAACACGTGTGTCTGTGCAAACGCTGGTAGGGCAGTGCAAGCTACAGTTTGATCAGGACAATGCAGTGACCGTAAACATCACAAAGCATCTTTTTTTAAATTTGATGTTAGATATGTTGAAAAAGGTTCTGATATTTGCATCATGGTACCGAAAGGGTTAAGGTGCTCATCCGTTTCTGTTTATGGGAATGTTCCTTTTTTTCTATATTTTGTTGTTTGATGCACGCGGTGTAACATTTTAAGTTGCCAGTTTGATTCAAGCGGGAAGTCCTTCACGAAATGCTCATCTGAGTCTCTGTTTATGATCTTATTTTGGTCAAGGGGTAGAGACTTTTTCTTATAATCAGTTGTCACTTTTTGATTCGAGGTTTGTTGCTCATAATTGACTGATTAGGTGACGCGTGTGTGTCAGTGATGCAGTCATCCTGGTTGTGTTCCTTGCCCTCCCTCCTGAGCGGCAAGATAACTTCCTTTTTTTAAAGCGCTTTGCATTGAAAAAAGGAAGTTATGTTGCTGCACCCTGTACATTGAGGCTAGAGAGACAGTAACCGTCGTTACGGAGCAGAAGTGAGGGAATAATGGCTCCTGGACCCTGCTGTGTGAACTCACTGAGCGAGCCTCTGTTTAAACTGGACGAAGAGATAAGACTGGGAGCCCGTTTTCATGAAGCAGTATCATTTTGTGAACCTGAGCACTGAAGAAATTTTTTAATAATTAAAAAAATGTTTTAAGTTGATAAAAAGTAGTCTTACGTGTTACAAATGCGTGTTCGGTTGACCTCAAAACGGTTTTGAGTGAAAGTTGCGTAAAAATTTTTTTGAAACTCCCGATTCATGTGCTCATTTTACTATCTTCTAATGAACTGTGTCAAAAAATTGTTTCAAAAAAGAAGTCTACAATCTTTTCACACAGTATTCGGACTTGGTCACATTTGTGTGGTATTCATGCAAGTAATAATGCTTTGACCTGATCAGATCCTTACTTGGGAGAGAAGGCTGGAGGAGGCACCGGGGGAGTGCTGGGCTTCCTGCTGCTGGGTGCCCTCATCTACTTCTGCTGCTTCAAGGGCAAGGGCAAGTGAGTAGTTTTGTTTGTAAGGTGGTCGAGATGCTGAACTGGTGATCCGTGGTCTAGAACTTACGTCAACACTCCGGCTTACGAAGTCACTGTCTCCTATGAGAGATAGTTTCGGCGGATATGATGCTTGTTTTCTGGTATACCTTGCTATTTTGTGTCCTTGTTAGTACAGTAGCCGCTTAATAACAGAGCAAATCCTTTGAAGGAACTGCATTCATGTCATGCCCGTCGCAATCTTTGAATCGATGGAAAAACTAAGTTCGTGAAAATTTCAAGTTAGGATTCATGGTAGTCAAGTTCAGCGTCTTAATTATCATCCTGTGTAAAAACTAAGGAACTACAGTTTTAGTTTTTAAAATTCCTTTCGAAATGCCCGTGTTGGGTACGCTGTAGTTGAAACTCTACGTTTACAAATATGAGATTTACGTTTTTGACCACCACTCAACAGAGACTTTTAGTCTTCATTGAAATTGTGCGAAAAACTACTGAGGTGACTCCCACTCCACGAACATTAGGTTTCTAGCCAAGAAGTGTGATTTCGGCTACATTTTGTCCACTCCTTATTTCTTATGAGTCGCGGTCAGTATGTTGATATTGGCTGTATTCTGTTATTTTGAATTTGATGCCCTTGGTGTGGGCGAAATTCGAAATTCCTAGTCATGATATTTTTTATGTAGTGTCACATTATGGTTTCAGCCAGTCTAATGGGATTAAAACATTGGGATCCACAGCTTTTCCTCTCAGAGGATCAATATCAACCGTAATAATTGTCTGCGTAATATTGCAAGTATTTCTTTGCGTTTAGTCTTCTAATTTCTGTACTTCAAGAAAATGTTCACTCTAATAAACACCTTTCTTGATCTATTCTGCTACAGATAAGTAATATTATACTGGTTTAATTTGTCTGGAGAGGATTATTCTTACTAGATTTTGAACCTTTGATGATGATTTCTGTGTTAACACGTTGACTCCGAAGTGGTACGTATGTGTACCACTTAGGTTAGTTTCTGTAATTTTTTCAGATCTTTCTAGTGACTATGCGTACAAAGTGAAGTTTTACACCAATCAGGCAATCGGAGTCAACGTGTTAAACTGTCGTAGTGAAATTCCAAATTGGAACGCGAGTTAAGCGGGCGCGCTAGATGTGTGTAGCGGCGAGTTGAGAGCGTGTGCGTCACAAATTTGACCTGTTCTCTTGCAGGGGTCTTGGTGGCAAGTTCCAAGGAATTCCCTTCATCGGTCGAGGTCAGAGGAATCAGGCTCCTCCTGGTGGAGGTCCTCCTGATGGTGCTGGCTTCCCCATGAACGACCCCAACTTCCTCCCCAACCAGCAGTACTCCAGTCCTCCCCAACCTGGTGAGTCAGTCAAGCCTATCCACCCTGACTGAATTATTCAGTTAATTATCGAGTGGATGCTCCTGGAATTGTAAGCCCTTCGTGAAATTGTTGCTGCCCAAGCAAAGTTTTCCGCTTCACTTTAGAACTGCGGTCAGTCCTGGAGTTAAAACTAGCTTTGACTTCCTGAAACTTCAATCGCTCACTGAAGACTATTTTTGATTTTTTTCGAGAATCTAGCTCAGCTTAATATTCATTTAGTTTGTTCTGTCAAATTACTTCTTGATTGCGAGTAAAAATAAATGCATAACTTCTTTATTAAATTGGTAACTCCTACGCTTCAGTGAATTACTGTTGTTCTTTTCAGGGCTTAAAGAAAGCGTAAAATTATCCACAAAAAAGGAAGTGAGCTCTTAAATATTTTCCTTAACTTTGAAGACTTGAAAGCACCAGCGTTAAATTCAGATGTTTGCTTGATGAATTGCTTACACTTCTGTATGACGGGCCGAAGACTTGGCACTGCTATTATAGCTGCTAATGCAACGTTTTCATTGAAAATGATCAGCTCTATCTTCAGTTAGATAATATTTGGACGCTTTCTAGAGAGATTAACTAATTGGGAGCATGCAGAAACGTTTATGAATTCGCTTTATTATGAGCTTAATCGACCTCGGGGGATAAAAGTGAATGATCTTATGTGTTTATTAACAGCATCTGTTAAAGTACTCGGGGAAACATTTAACACTGAATTTGTAAAGTGGGTTTTCTAGTTACTAACTGGTTACGAGTATGATATGACCTTAAGCTTGGGGATAAACTTAGTTTCCTTTGTCATCTTGCTCGGTCTGCTTCAAACTCTTTCATTCTTAACCCTTTAGCGACCAATTGGTTTTTCTAGTTTCTACATTTAAGCTCACAAAGACCGTCTGTACACTGATGCAATGAAGCGCGCTGAGAGCCAGGCAGCCAAAAGAACGACGCTGTAACATGCCGCCGCGTTCAAACCTAGTAGCAACCTCATATTGCTCACTGTTTAATTATTAGAACAATTCTCCCAAAGACTGTGAAAGACGACCGAATTGTCCTTTTAGTCGTTTAAAGGTTAACACGTTGACTACGAAGTGGTAGGTATGTGGCCACTTCGGTTAGGTTCTGTAATTTTTCAGATCCTTCTAGTGACTATGCGTACAAAGTGAAGATTTACACCGGCCAGGCAATCGGAGGCAACGTGTTAAAAGCTTGTCTCTGTAAGCTCTTAGTTTGTTTTTTAGGTTCTGAAGGGTTCAAATTAGTCATACAGTTAATGCGTCAGAAATAATCGTTTCGAGGTTTGTTGCTTGAAATTATCATTTTTGACCTTAGCTGTTTTCGAGATTGACATAAATTTCCGTTTTATTCTACAAGTTTCCTACAATGTTAATAACCATGAAACTAAGTACGTCTGATACAGTGAGAATTATTTTTGTCTCTTGCAGTGGCATAAAGAGTTCAGGGTTTGTACGCCATAGTTGTTTGCTTCGTTTTGCCTTCTGAGCTTACGAAATTAATAGATGAGGAAATAGGTAAATAGACTAACTTAATTTGCACTTGAATGTGATGCGATTTTGCACTCTAATATTATTGAACGCTGATGATGCAAACTGGCACTTAAGGCTCATTTCTTAATTGAAATTTTGAGTATAGTTTCATTAACGAGAATAAACTTCCATCATTTTACGACACGTTCTGCTAAAACAATATCTAATTAGCTCTAGTTTTTCTGTTCATAGTTAGTCTTTCCTTCAGGATTTTAATGCTTCTATCACTCGCAATCTCCTCTTGTGCTGCGTTTCAACTTTATGCTGCACCTGGCATTCCTAAGCATTCTCTGCTAGGAACAGGAGCAGTCGCAACTCTATGCAAGAGTTCGGTGTCGGTTTAGTTTCAGTTTCGCAGATCTGATTTCTCTCACTTTTTTTTCGTCTGGCAAGGGACGTGTTTCAACGCATCGCCCCTGTGTTATTTCATTTCCTTTCTTCGCTATCCACTTTTCGTTTCTTCAAGATACTTGTTTTGATTGTATGGTACGATTTTTGGTAAACAGTAACTGGGCTCCCTTGATGCGGTGGTAAATTTGTGCCATTTACTGACCTCGTGCAGCTACATATATTTTTACATGTTCTCCGAGTTTGGAAACTACGAATTTTTACCGGTGTTTTTGCTCGTTAAAATTCCATTTGAAAACACGCATTTTTCAAAGCAATGCTATGAAGTTTTATTTTCTGTTCGATGCTTCACATTTGCTTCTCTAACATATCATTTTCATTCACACACTATTTCTCCCTATGTATGATTTTGTTTCAATTTCACCGTGACACCAATATTTCTTTCCTGGTCTTTACCCGTTATCTGTTTTTCTACTTCATTTATTTCGCCTATATAACCTAAACAATTACGCTTACTGACCACGTCTTGTCGTGTTTTTTCAATGTAATTAATTTTGAAGCTCTGTGCTCAAGTTTACTTCATTTGTAACGTGAGTTAGAGGGCAATTTGAGCCCTGATGAACTTACCTTCACCTAATATTATTACACTTGGTTAGTAGTCTTTAAAATCAAATTTTAGTTCTATTCTTCAAGTACATCTCTTTTCATTTCGCGATTATCTTTTTTATCTGATACCTTTTGTATTTTCATCAGTTCATTTTCATTTCTTTTAACTTATTTGTCTGTTGCTTTTTCTGAAATTTTAATTTCCATCTTTTCCTTTTGCTTGAACATCATTTCTCACACAGCCCTCACTCTTGCGCAACAGGTTACCCTACACAACCCCCACCCGGTGGCCCGCCCCCACCTGTGGGCTTCTACCCTGGTAAGCTCTTCCTACCAACTCTAATCCTTTTCTCCTATTAATTCATGTAATTTGAGTTAGTACGCAACTCTTTTTACCTTCCCCCAGTACATGTTATGTTTGTTTCAATATGTTAATTTACAACGACCCCGTTGTCTTGATGCTTTTCTCTATGCTGTTCTGCTTGAGCGAACTTGGTCAAGTTCATGAAAATAGCGACATTGCATTTGAGTTTTGTGCGTCTGCATCTTACTCCGTGGATGTGGGGTGCCCAGCTCCAGATGCTGTAGCACCTGATGGATGCAGCTAAAGTGCTCCACACAAGCACCTTGTTAGCAAGTTGCTCACCAAGTTGTAAAATTTTAAATGCACTTGAAACAGCTCATACTCTGCCGCCTAATCTGCAAATTATCTCTCATTTCTGTTTCCATTCTTTTTATTTTGAACCAACGTCCTGTATGAATACCTGAGGCTTTCATTTACTCAGTGTACATGTTGAAGTAGGCTAAGTGCATCCCTACTGCAACGCTGAAATGTCTTGTGCATCTACATTTGGAACTTAAATGGTCTAGTAGCACTAATAATTCCGCTTGTTTGATGTAGCAGCTGCGTGTGCAACTGAATGTTTCGTGTACGTTGGGTTTTATTGATAATGTTAATGTTGTATGTTCTCAACTGGAAACCCCTCTATTTTTCTTTTTTCCATTACATTCGAGCCACTTGTTTATTACTTCTAAAGTAATAAAAAACTTGTGAGGAAAGTGTAACCTTAAAAGTCCAGCGTGGCGTAATACCAATTTCCTCTTAAAACTCACATGTGTGTGCATAAAACAGAAATGTGCTCCATATGAATTATTTAAAAAACTGATATTGTCCAATTAATTATAACTCCATGTTTCCAACAATTGGGTTATATATCGCACCCAAGTTGCAAAGTTACAGAAATAAGGTAGTATACAATTACAGTATATGGCACCATAAACACAAACATTTGGTAAGATATTGTACCATATTGTTGAGAATATCTTGTGCAGCTCGTGAGTGTTCCACAGTTGTTAGTGGGTATATGTAGAAGTTAGGGAAAACCTGTCCTAGCATCTTGGCTTATAATGTCAGTACCGAAGATGCGTGTGAGAAGCCCAGTATAATACCATATTTCCCCCCCTTGTGAAATAAACATTTTGTACTCAGACTCCCCTAACTCATCTCTCTTCAATACATTCCATTTTTTGTGACACTTTTATTTCATTTGGGTTCATAACATTCAGGGGTTTGGATCATGTAACTCCTTCGTATATTGCTAGTCCTTCGTACAGTTGATTAACATTTCAACCGCATCGTGTACCATATATGGTACGCGGAACCTTTGTTATACATACAAACTAATTTGGGAGTTGCGGTCAATGTGTTAAATTCTCATTTATTTTGCCTCGATTCAGGTTCTAAGTTTATCTACGAGTATAATGTGTTCACTCCATATTCCTGTACGAAAGAGATACAGTCTCAAGTTCCTGCTCTCGTTGAGAGCTTCACGCATCTACATAAATACATGAACCAAACAACGTTCCTTGTTTGCTAGCGCTTACTTTATTCTAATGAAAGCCTTGCTATGTTTACTACTTATTCCTTCGTAGAAAGGAATGAGGGGCTGGAAATTTTTTGATGCTCCTTTTATTTGCTATTTAGCATCCATTCAAGACGCTCTCGGCCATTACTCAAGCCTGGTTCAGGGCGATAAAACCATGCGTTTTCAATTTGATTTAAGAAACGTCCTCACTAACACACTTCAAAGATCACGACACCCCGTTTTCTTCACTTGCAATCCCAACACCCAGCCTTACTCTTCCTATCAAACCCTGGTCTGCGAATATTTCATGGAATTCCCTAATACTCATTGGTTTCCTTCTTTGCCTTTTACATTAGATCCTTTGTTCTAGAAACTTGTTTCTTATATTTAACCAGAACCTCGCTCGCCCTTGATTTACTTATTCACTGTATGTTTTTTCCATTTTTCGGTCATATTAAATAGTAATTCCGTTCTTATTTACGCTAACTCCTAATCCCAGCATGGAAGGTGTGATGAAAATATTGTGCTGACTGGAAATTGTTACTATGAGAGGGAGCCAACTGACCTTATGTTTCTTCTAGATTACCATTTAATAAAGCTATTGTGTCAGGGATTTATCAATGCTTTAACTGATTTGCTTATAAAAGTTTAGTATGAAAGCTGTATTTTGTTTATTGAACATTATACTCATTTATATTTGCCAAATCCCATGTTAATATACTTTCACATATAATATAATTGCGATGTACATGCCTGAGTAAAATGAGTGCTGCTAACTACTGAAGAGGGAAGAAAGTAATAATGCTCCTGTAAAGTATTATTATTTAAATTTACGATCACGATCGAGAGTTCCAGTTCGGCCGTTTTGATCACACCTTTGGTTACTTACAGAAAGATTTTTTCTTGATTGCCTGCGGTAATGGCTTTGTTCCAAGTAACCCTAGTCTCTCGCTGCCTGTGCAAGTAGCTAGTTATTATAGAAGTGCTGATGTCTGCCTGCACTAACCTCTTCTTTGCCTGTCCTAATTGCCATCAGTTCCCACGGAGGACAACTCTGACATACCTGAGGGGCTCAAGGCGTACGCTGTCAAGCCTGGTAAGTCTGTTCGTCTTTATGCTCAGGGTATAAACCGACGAGTTTATTCACGTCTGCCTTCAATCATCATCCAACTTTTTTAGCAAATCATTCTGTAATTTTGACGTTTTTATTTCTTACATATCAAAAACTTAGTCACTTTAAGTTATTGTTATAGTTTTCTTTAAATACTAGAATTAAGATTTAGTTACTGTACGGCACAACTTTTTTACCTACATTTTTAATTCGTCAATAAGAACGAGCTGGAACATTCAGCCAGCTCAACGCCTTAGTAGTTCAAGCACGTGTGCCACAATCTCTAGATTATCAGGCTCCTTCAAAATTGTGTGGAGTGAGAACACTTGACTTTTTAATGTTTTGTTTACAGAAAAAAGACTACGACTGATAAACAATGTTTCTCTTTTCTCAAATATGTACCTTTCCTTAAATATGGTTAGAAGGAGCTCATAAATTGAGAACACCTGCTTCAGGTCGTCGTGAAATCTTGTCTGGAATCTTTAGTATTGTAAACTGTACAGTGTAATGCTTTCATTATTTAAGTCCTCTATCGTAACAAGCAAAAACTTTGGCTGCTTTTACAGTGTTCAGTAGACGTTTTTGGGGTGTATTTTTGTTACTGGTCTTTGAATTGTATGAAGTATAAAATGATAACAACATGGAGTCAAACTGTCGATAAAGAGGAAATCAATTCCCAAACAAGTTTGAGAGATCAAAATCTCTCATACTTTCATTGTTTAAGCTCGTTAGCGTAAGACTAGCAAAACCTAGTACGTGCGTGTGAAGATTGCTACATTTTTTATGGAGAAAGGTTAATTTTTCATGTTTTTCAGTGTTTACCTACAAAGAGGTCAAGTAATGGGTATTTTTTATTATGTATTTCATATGTTAGTTTGGATTACCTTTTCACTAAATGAGCTGATATCTCTGTTCTTCAATTAAGTGGTCGAGTTACCATGCTTGAGGTAGTCTTGTGGATGTATTTGTACCACTCTCTCTGGTTGGAAGTAGTGCACAGACGGGAAATACACAGCTGCTTTTGGTCTTTTTAGGACAATTCATTTTCTGTGTGGGGTGAAAATTAACCGAGAGTGTATTAAAACTAGTGTATACACTGCTGTCATTCAGATCCTGTTAAATTACAAATAACACGATTGTTTCTAAAGGATTTTTTCAGGCCACCCGCTGTAACAATAGGAAAAGGGAACCAATAAACACTGAAAAAGGTGATCAAAGGCGTAAAAATCTCGAATTGACAAATAATAGACGCATAGCCAACTCTTGTAAGCCATGCTAGAAAGATCCAAAAATTGTCTTCAAGGATTGAGTAAATATAAATGAAAATTTATTTATTTATTTTATAAAAAAAAATTCCTTCTTGTTTTTTTAAGTCTAATGGATTTCATTGAAGTTTAAATTGTGACTTCAGTTTCGAGACTTTTTTCGTTTATGCACCAACTGTTTCCGGCCAGAGAGAGTATTTTCTAGTGTGCGAGCCCCAACTATTTCGACAAGATTGTCGTTAGGTAATAGGTTACATTAAGTGATTTGATTTGACGGAAATTTTTTTCTATCCCTTCTCAGTTGTCGATACACTTGCGTACATCTTTATAAATTTTTCGGTAGAGAATTTCTCCTTAAGAATTCGTGTCTGATATGGTAATTCATTTAGGGAAAAAGTTGCATTACTTCACAGTATGTGTTTTATTTATTCAAGAAAATTGTTACTAAATACTTTTTGTTGTAGCTATAAATAACAGTTTATCTTTCATGAAGCAGTAAATAACAATGTGTACTATATTTTCACACCGTTTCTCAATTGCATCCTCGTCTGCCTAGGTGTGTGAAAGATCCTCATCAGGTAATGTAAATATTCAATTGTATTTGTTTTATGCTTGATTAATATTCCTGTGAAGCGAGTCCTACTACGTCGAATATCAGTGTTGAATAGATCATTAACTAAAGCATGTCAACTTACTATCGCAAGTTGATGACGAAATTTACAACATGTGCGCTTTTCAATCCGATGGGCGTCCTCAAGTGCAAAAGCGTTCCGTTGGTGAACACAATTGAGTTCGACGTATTAAGATCTCGTAGGTTTTCTCTGACCGCTATAGAATACTCGTCGCTATGCTCCCTACCTCCATTATTCAGGGTGCTCGTGTCATGGTTCTTCTTCAGAGGTATCGGGTTTTATGAGTAATTTTTACGGTCCTGCTTTAACTTGAATTTCTATGCCTGCTGCTTGCATGCATTGGACTCGGGGCTTGTATTATGGTATGGCTGTTATTCCTATAAAATAGCGTTAGTTTGGTATTTTGACGTTGGTTTCAATAACCATTGCTAATAGAACTACACTAATCGCTTCTTCCTGTGTTGCGCCTATTCTGCACTGCCCTGTAGTAATTACCGTGTATCATGTTTTCATTCCCTGCTATCAGAATAGTATGTCTCGTCATGTTACCGGGATTTGCATAATTTTACTTTCATATGTATTTCTAGGGCTTGAGTGCTTCGATATTTCTATAAATTTCAAGGTGTAAAGTTCTCGTGTTTCGTTTTATTTAGTTTTTGAGTACAATTATCTTAATATTCTTCGTGACATGGTGTTTGTGGAAGTATCCTCACCAACCAACTGCAAAATTTCCTCCTGAGCTAGTTGCTGGGGATGTTTTTAGCATTGCTTTTGTTATGTAGGTCTTGTATTTCAGTTTCTTCGATCCCATGAACAGTGAAGTATCGTCTAGAAGTCCACGACCTTAAGGAAATCAGCATCAATCAACGAAATGGCCGTAACGTTTTTTATGGGATCTAGATCTATGAAATTTGGTAAGCATATGTATTTTTGAAAATAAATAGAGGTCGTGTCGAACACTTTCTCCCATTTTTGCCATAATTACAGAGATAATGGGAAAAATTGGTTATTTTTCAAAATCTATCTTCTCCGAGAGTTTTAATTGTAGAACAATGATTCAGGTATCATTGAATGCGCAAAAAGATGCTGCATGTACTGACGAGAGATTGTTTTGAAATTCGCAATAGTTTAATTTTTATGAAATTTCAATTTAAAAAAAAAAGTCAAATATTTCCGTAGATTTTTCAATGTAACTCAGAAATTATTGTGAATTTCAAAGCAAGCTCTCGCCAGTACATGTAGCAACTTTTTACGCATCCAATAATACCTGAATCATTGCTCTACAATAAAAACTCTCAGAGGAGATAGATTTTAAATATGATCACGTCTGCACTTTACAGGAGGCGCATTTTAGCACCCAGGACCATGTCTTTTTATAGGCCTTCGTATTCGCTAGCCATATTACTTGGAAAAATCTGTGCGGGAAGGTGGTGAAAATGACTGAACATGTTTTTTCGAGATTTTAGTGCCTCCTTGAAGGGAGTGATATCACAAGTGGTACCAGGGACGCGGATGTCTAAAAGCCACCAGGAGCATACGCTACGGCGTCCTCGACGGGCTGCACCCTACGCCCTTTGGGAGTGCGTCGTGTAGGGGTGCCCCCAGTCCGGGTTCCTCTTTGGTTCCTGAAGACCCAGACCCAGTCGCACCAACAGAGAGCCGTCCTCGTAACCAAAGTTATGGAGAAGAACGGTGTCCGTGGCGGTGAACGTCACCCTTGACAGGTGAGCGTTCTTCACCTTGGAGCACCGGAGCCATAACTTGGAATGCAAGCTCTCGTTGGGGTGCTAAGTCTGTTTCTTCAAGCACCGCGAAAGAAGTTCCGATCTCGTCAGGGCTACATCACCTGAAGGATGCGCTTGAGAAGGTCCTGGGGCAGGTGTGCCAGGTACCGACCGTGGCGCGCGTGAGGTTCAGGGGCAACGCCCTGTGCGCCTCACCCAGCACCACGGTCAGGCCAGCAGGACAGAACGAATGGTACGGCTTCTCGTCAGAGCTCCTTGCATGATAATAAGTCGAAAGAATGGACTTTCGCAAAGACTCAGTCGTACCCTCTGAGTCATACGAACGACCATTCTGACCAAAATGCGTAGCCAGCATGTCGGTCACCGCATCAGTCAGCCCTGCCTTGCCAGCCAGACGACTCCGCTGCAGGTCCTTCTTCAAGTTACAGAGTCGCGTGCCAAGTCTGTTACAGACGCGATTCTAGCACTCCTCCTTCACGACCGAGTAGGGACCAGCACCATGGTTCAGATCACGGTCACGAACAGTTACCCATTTCTCTATCGAATAGAGCAATAATAAAAATTCGAGAATTTTAAGATTTTTTGCTAGACGGTCCCCTTAATGACTGCTATTTCTTCATTCCTTAATGTCTTTGAGGTATTCACTGCCATTGTAGATACTATTCGAATTGTTGCAGTAGTAAATTTCAATGTTATTTGACAGTTGTCAATATATATCTCTGCGTATAAAAAAAAACTACTTGAATTCCAAACCAGTCACGAAAAGATTAATTTGTGACGTATTTAAAGTATAAGCCATACCACCTATCTTGCGTAGCTTGAAGGTTGTACTGTGAGATCGATGACCTCTTATGCAAGAAGCTTTGATGCGGAAGTGTGTACTCGGGAAGACGCTTCAATTGGGTGTCATTGATGGTCGCTTATTTTCAATACAAAGTCGTAGAACAGTTTGCTTGCCTTTCCTTGATTTTTTTCAAGTCAACAGTCGTATGGCATACCGTTACCCCAATATGGGTGGCTAGTGTTTTATGAGGAATGGGATGGTAATTCTTGCAGAGGAAGGAGTTTCCAGTTACCGGGGCTAATACAATAGTCAACACTGAAACCATGATCCTGTCAACCTGAGCAGAATCTCGACTCAATCTTACAAGTTCTGGTTTTCTGAGCAATGCCTCAGCTTCAGGTAGCATATGGAGGTTACAGTAGAAGTTCTATTATCGCTGAACTTGACTAGATCCTCTTTTCTTATTTATCCGTTATTTTGGAGGTAAACAAGGGATTGCCTTGGTTAAATATTTGACTTTCATACTGAAATTGTATGTGTTCAAATGTCTACCTTGACTTTGAATTTTATTTCCTCGCTCTTCCCACAGCTAATGAGTTACGACTGTGTTGTCTCAGGCATGTGATGATGCCGAACTACTATGTGTATGCCAATTATATATTTTTTACACTAATTGTATTACATTTCAATCAACAGGTCAGCAACCACCACCGTATGCACCCCAGTACCAGCCCGGTGCTCCTGGAATGTAGGTGTAATGGTACATCAACTACTCGTACGGACTGCGCTACGAGGTCTTGCCTAGCAACAAATTTATTGTATTTTTTCCAATAATTTTCTCTTTTAGCCCTCATGGGTGATGATGTCACTCGTTTTATGAGCTTATTCTTTATTTTAATTTTGAATAAGTATCCTGCAATATATTTTTCATTTTAGAAAAATTTTATTCGTCTGTTATGATTACACGGGTGTAGTTTTTCCAAATAAATTTACCAAGTACAGTATGCATTTCTTTTAGGAATGTACCTTAGTTTCATTTCTTTCAAATTAATTTTGAATTGCATGACCCGTAATTGATTTTATTCGATATGATTTGTCCAAAGAGCGGTTGCTTTCTCATTTAATATATGTATGATGCTCTTCTTGTGATTGAGTTTCTGAGAACGTGTTTTGCCTGGGAAGTGGGACGTACTTGATAGCAAACATTTGTGTTTTCTACTTAATTTGGCGACAGAATCGTTCAATTAAAAGATAACTGTATGAAATTGTGTTGAGATTAAAACTAATTCTTGTCTTGGTGTGTGAAATGTTAACTGATCATTCATATGGTTATTATTGATCTAATCGAGGACGCTTGTGGCGTTACTCGTTACTTTGATGTTTCTCAATTATTATGAAAGGATTATTTTAATGTTAGAAGTTTTTATGCCTTATCGTGGTTTTAAACCGTTGAAATTAAGATATTAGATTAATAAGATAATAGTAAAGTAGCTCCTCATATAATCGAGCTAGTTTGTAGAGTAACGTATTCACAAGTCATGTAACTTATCCATCGCTCCATGTATATGGTGTCAGGGTGGTGTTGGCTTCAACCTCATGTCGTCAGTTCTTTTTCCATTAACAAGTATTTTTTAGCAGTCTATTTGGATAGTATTACACTTCTTCAGACTTGAATTCTTTATGCGTTGGTTGAACATTTTGGTGTTAATATCGCTACGGTTTTGCTCTTCTGTACCAGGTTCAGTGCATGAATATTTTAACATGTTTTGTAGCGATTCATCTTTGTTGATTTAGAATAGTTTTGTTTCTGTGCTCAGTCTTGACATGCCTTGGGCTTTAATTCTCATTCATGAAAATCCAGCGTTCATGAGACGTCTTTACTAGGTATGCTAGTAAATATTGATGATATACGTTCTCTTTTTTACTTATATATTAGCGTAAAAAAATTAATTTTATTAGGTTTTGCACCTAAGGTAATGATATTTTCTTCTTAAACTATTTTCTCAATGCATAATGAGATTTTGCCATGACTTTCATTCAAATTTTTATTGTTACAAGTTTGTCTATGAAAGTACCAGTACCGAATAATTTTTTTCATATTGAGCATACATGTCTGTATCCGTCCGCACACTGATTACGGAGGCTCATGTTTTTCTAGGCATTTCTCCTTGCCGAAATTTTTTGTAGTTTTATCTTGAACATGTTTCCGAACTTATCGGTCTCTAAGGAAAAAAAAACTTGTTGCGTTACATCGACGGCAAGATTCCACACCCAAATCGGGTCCGTTGCCTCAGGTGTTAAATAATGCCACTGGCCCCAGGCGCTACGCCTGTTTGTCGTTTGTTGAGTGAAGCGTCTTCAAAATGTTCATTATTGATTCTTACTGTGTTCTAAGGAGATTATTTACTCCATTTTATACTTAGAAATGGGCAGTATGTTGGCAGGGATGTACGTGTATGTTCAGTTTAATCACTTAGTCAAGACTACAGTTCACGATTAGCTCCTCTGATCAGCTGAGTAGGCAATCTCGACTGTCAAGTTAACACGTTGCATCCGATTGCCTGACTGGTGTAAAACTTTACTTTGTACGCATAGTCACTAGAAGGATCTGAAAAAATTACAGAACCTAACCTCAGTGGTACACATACGTACCACTTCGGAGTCAACGTGTTAACTTGCTTTCGGCGTTCTGCTTTTGCCAAAGGTGTTATTCTAACAAATTTGAAGATCTGAAAATAGTTGGATGAAAGTTCTTAAATTCCGGTAATGGGACTTTCAAAAATGACGTAAGAGGTGCAGCCTCATTCTTTATTTGTAAATCATATTTGTAGTTACTTGAGTCTCTGTCTCGCCGCCTGTACCTGTGTTCAGTTCGCATTGGGGAACTTAGTGTTCCTCGGAGTAGATAATATTCATAAGCTGCTAGTTTTGTTGATCTGTGGACTAATCGTACATTGTATTCTTTCTTATCTTCTGGCGGACGGCGCTTAATCGTACAACCTCCTCTCTACACTTCAGAAGTGTCTTTATTAATATGAGTCTCATATTATTTTGTATTTCTTGAGATGACTGTTGTAATATACTGGTTGAACAGCTGCAAATAGAAAACTTATTAAGATTGTGTAGGTCATCATTTTCTTATTCTATTGAGAGTATCACTCCTGTGCTTGTTATTTTCTCTAGCTAAGAAGAGCCCGCTATGTCTATGCCGACTTCAACGCGCTAGACACGTCGTGGCCGAAGAAAGCAATTCTTTAAAATTCATTTTACCTCTCATTTGCTCTGTCTGGTTTGGATGGCCGATTAATTTAAGATAATTGACAGCATAAGATACGTGTGCTCTTATTGAAGTTGCGTGCAGAATTACCTCTCTAATAGAATGTTACTTCGACCCACTGACTTGTTATCGAGGTTGCCACTCACTTGACAGCTTCGTGTGTAGTTGGCGTATTGGATCATATTATTTATGAACTTTGTGTTATTGGGATGCTTTACAACAATGCAAGACTGATAGTCAAATCTAAAATAGAGTGGTCAATCACTGTTATATTTTGAGTGACAGCTCTAGTTGTCAGGTAAATCAACTGAGCAGTTTAGCAAAAAAAATTGATCAATTATGGAGTAAATAAAATAATTATTCAACTGTTAAGTTATTCATTACTGTTGATGTTTATTGTCACAATTTTTCTTTGTTGTATGTGCATGCTACTTCTCATTTATACTGGAGCGCGTACCAGCAGCGCTGCCGTCGTATAACGGGCTGTTTGTAGCAATAGGCAAGTTCTGCAAAAACCAGACCATGCTCCTACATGTTCACCTTGTAAGATCGTGTAACTTAAATTCTACACATTAAAAAATTCTTGTTGTATTCTTGTGCAGAGCTAAGATGATTGTACAGTTAATGTAGTCTCAGTTTATCATTTAATTTTTTTTTTGTCGTAGTAAAAATAGAATTCCGGGTTCAGTTTCCAGTTCATGTGGAGACTGATTAAATATGCAATTTTAATTTAAAATTACGTTGAGTTCACCCTGTCTGTAAGCTGACTGAGCACTGTCTTGATATTTTTTTCTGTGTGATATTCTATTTCTTTCTTTAGCTCTCTGTCATGATTCCATTGTTCACAGTCTTTCAAGTTTTGTTGGGATGTAATATTTCGATGTTCCTTTCGATCTATTCAAGTGCATTTTGACTTCTTTTCATATAAACTATTTATTTTGTCGTTTTTGATCGTTAAAGCCGTTGCTACGTTGCTCCTTTTTAGTTCGAGACTTGTTCAAGGAATTATGTGACTCATTGGGATCGGTCTTTAGGTAATAATTCTTAGGTTTTGTTGAGTGTGAACTGCTGTTAGGTACCATAATGGCTGAATTTGTGTTCCCACGCTTTATGTGGATCTCGTGACATTCAGTGAAATATTTATAGTGCAGTAGAACATTCTTACTGACATTCATTTGATCGGGTTCAGTGAAGTTGTTTGGTATTGGAGGGGGTTACATTGTGCGGAGTCTGTCGTCCGTGACTTGAATTATGTTCATTCTTGGAGTCCAACACGCATGGAGAGTTTACTGTTGTACAAATTTGTTTGTTCAAGTTTGTAATCGAAACAATTGGTGTTATTCCAATTGAAGAAGAAAAAACAACTAATGGATTGTAGAAGCTCACCAGCTACACGCAGGAATGTGAAGAAAAGGGAAATTGATGACGACAAAAGTCTGCAAAGTTCAGTTGCTCACTGAACTTCAGCAGAGAAGTCGAAAACTTGACTGGACCTCGAGACGTTGCCACTTAAAATTGTTAACTGTTTTGAAGGCTGAATGCTTAAGAATGTCGAAAATAAAAGAAGTAACAGAGGAATGTTACTTTTGACCTTTACACAAACTGACTCAGCAGCTCAGGCATATTTGTTGTAGAAATCTCATTTTAATTGGTAATTGAATCTCATTAAATATCTCTCCCTGTACCTGGTATTTCTATTAATAATTAACCTGAATTTGTTGCCCTCTTTCGTTGTACTCGTCGACCTCTTCGTTGCCCGTTACTGTCAGCTGCACTGGACAGGTGTACGAGGCTCGTTACTGTCAGCTGCACTGGACAGGTGTACGAGGCTCGTTACTGTCAGCTGCACTGGACAGGTGTACGAGGCTCGTTACTGTCAGCTGCACTGGACAGGTGTACGAGGCTCCTGTCAGCTGCACTGGACAGGTGTACGAGGCTCCTGTCAGCTGCACTGGACAGGTGTACGAGGCTCCTGTCAGCTGCACTGGACAGATGTACTGTGTGCCACGTATGATTAGGATTGCAGGACTCGAAAAGAAACTGATGCAACTCAAAAATTTTCGGTCATAAGAAAAAAAAAAGAACGTGTCATTTAAAAGAAGATAACAAACTGGATAAAGTTAATCAATGTTAATAAATTATTGCCATAAGACCTGAAACTTCCAAGATGATACACAGCCTGGTCATAAGAGTTTATAACAGTTCAATCATTAAGGATGACTATTTGAAGGCAATGATCTTTTAAAGATGGGCGTTTTAATTAAAATGAAGTAGTTCGGTTTTCTTATCACAAAGCTGTATTTTATCCTACGGTGCAAACTTTCCGAGTTATGCCCGTTTCTTTTCGAGTGCCGTAACGCTAGGACACTATAATGAGTGGCCTAGCTGCTTCCGTACGTGCTTAGCTGAACATGTGTTGTCAGCTTCTTTACTGCTTTCTGGTGGCTGATTTCTGCCCGTGAATTTCACCGTGTTTCTGAAGGGTTCTTAACAACTTTGTGATATAGCTTCTCAAATTGTTACTTTCATTCCTTGTTACCAGACTGAGATTATAAAATAAGTTGTAACTGTTCGTATTGACATTATTTGTTCGTATTGACCTTGTTAAATCATCAGTTCTGTATTTTCCAGTTTAATTTACTTTACTTCCTTAGGATGTAACACGCATATTTTGATCCTCAATATGTCCTACTTTTGACGCGCTCGACGGTCTTACATTTTTTTTTTAAATTGAATGAGTACGAAATGTGCATATTGGCATTGTTCGGATAAAATTGTAAAGATTAGTAACTAAATTTGTTGCAGAGATTTTAATGAAGTATTAAAATATTTTTGTATATGATGTTAATGAACCCATTAACACGTTGCCTCCGATTCCCTGATTGGTGTAAAACTTCACTTTGTACGCATAGTCACTAGAAGGATCTGAAAAAATTACAGAACCTAACCTAAGTGGTACAAATACGTACCACTTCGGAGTCAACGTGTTAACTTACAGCTACACTCATTAAGGTATTCGATGTCTTTAAGAATCACACTCATACCTGCATTCTCATTCTTGTGTGTATACCATGTAGTTCACAATTGAATTCATAGAGCAAGCGTTCTCTTCTTTGATGCCCTCGTCGATCACTGCCTCCTCTGCGTAGCTTCAAACAAGAGAGCTCCTGAAGAGCGTCTTCAGTTAACCCCCGCCAAATTCTCGACTCGTCCGCCGAGGCTGTTCTACGTTTCGTTCATGGTTAGGTTAGTGTTGTACCTCCATTTTTTTCTACTTAAAGGGCTTTGGGTAACACTAAGTACATCTCCTACAATTGAGGAGCTTGATTATTTCAAGTAATTTTATTCTAAAATTTGTACATTTTTGAGTACTAAAATTCTTCAAGAGGAGATTCAGTAAGATGCCACATTGTCGGCAGACATAAAATTAACTCTACGTGAGGTTGTCCAGAACTACCAGATGAAGCAGTGTTTGTGAGATGTTGTAAGCATATCTATATATCTAAGTTTACTTCACATTTTCTTCTTCACCTACTGTAACTCTTAGAGGTGGCAGATGTATCGTTGCTACCACCTCGTGCTTAAAGTGAAATTTTTTCGCCGTTCATCGTCTATCTTCATTTCTCCGACGCTGAACTGCCCAGGATGACGCGCTGTAGAGGAGAGCTTCTCTAACTGCTTGATGTGGTGTACCGCCAGGTTTGTTTTAGTGTGCGAGGGACCAGTAATATTTCTTTGTTATTTAAATTTCGACCAGAAAATATACTGGCAGCTAGTTGCTCGCGGGCAACCACCAGGGTAGGACTGTTCTCAGGCATTGTCCTTCATCGTTTAAGGACACAAGACCACATGTAGGATACGTAGGATTGCCGAGCCTATCCTGTGCTACCTACAGTAGATTATAGTTTTGACTAGCCGTTAGTTCTGTTGTGAATGTTAAATTTCGAGTTAAGCAGGCTTTATTTTCCAGTTTCCCATTTCGAATAAATGATCGACATGTAGTTCTGATGACCTCCTACTCGAGTTTGTAGTTTCTGTTCAGGTATTCTTGTCTTATTTGTTTAGTCCGAAGTAATCTTTCTAGGTCTAAGCGCTAGTTTCGACAAGGTAGGACCATTTTCTCGACAAACTTGGCAGTGTGAACTACTGGGGATAATTATTTTAAATTTTGATATAATTTTCATCAGACTGCAATAGCCTCAATGTCATGTGCTTGGGAAGTAAGCTGCATGTTCACCTGTAAAGAACTGCATTGAACTAAAGGGAAATGAGGAGAAACATTGTGGAGGCAAAAAATGTCCGTTCGGTTTTGGAAGTAAGTTTGTGATCGACAGTAACCGAACGGACGTGTTGGCCACCGCAATAATTAGGGATTGGAATTAACCCATCAGAGAAACAAGTAGTTTGTTACTTATGGTTATGAGTGTTTAATTATCAGCATGAATTTTATTTTCCGATAAGCATCTTTTTTTGGTAGTTGCATGTATACTCACAATTTGTTATTTTGAAGTGTGGTGATGCCAGTGCTTCATATGTAAGCATTGTAGGAGCAAGATATTTCTCGTATTTAATGCTAAATATTCCGTCGTGTGTGACGTTTATTTGGCTACATAAATATATTGGAATGCAATTTTTGGGAAATAATCAGTTCTTCAAATAATTAAAAGAACAGATTAAACTACATTCACTTCTTGAAGTTGAGATGAAAGGGCGTTTACTGTTTCTACTTATAACATGAATAAAAAGTTATGTGAGAAGCTTGGAAAATATGCAGTAGCATTTTCAGATAAAATACTCATCGCGATATTACTTGCCATTGATTAAATTTATTGCGCAGCATATGAGTTGAATACTATGAATAGAACAATATTTGTTCTGCATGATAAGTGTTAAGACTCGTATATAGAGGGATTTTATTGAAAAGAGATACTCCCCTGCTCATTTGTTGTTTTACCTTTGCAAATAACTGTACACAACCCCTGAATATATTGCTACTCCACTCACTAAACTAGCGTATTATTTCACTCACAACTTTATTATGGTAATAAATACACGGCTCTGCTGTGTTCACACGGCTCTGCTGTGTTCACACGGCTCTGCTGTGTTCACACGGCTCTGCTGTGTTCACACGGCTCTGCTGTGTTCACACGGCTCTGCTGTGTTCACACGGCTCTGCTGTGTTCACACGGCTCTGGTGCTTCTTGTCCTGTAAGTATGAAAGCTCTGAAACATTTGGAAAAATGTATTATTAAATTTTTCTCTGATTAATTAGT
The DNA here is from genome assembly GCA_006783055.1 of Trinorchestia longiramus. Classification (NCBI taxonomy): domain Eukaryota; kingdom Metazoa; phylum Arthropoda; class Malacostraca; order Amphipoda; family Talitridae; genus Trinorchestia; species Trinorchestia longiramus. The sequence goes on from VCRD01002850.1 coordinate 52,802, forward strand.
GAATTAAGAGTTGGTTTCACGTATTGAAAGCTGATGCATTTGCAAGACCTTCAGTTTTTTTGTCTAGGTTTAATTTTCCTTGAGATTCAGACCTTTTTCCGACAACTTATCTCCTTACATTCCCTTGTAAGATTAGACATTGAGATCTTTGAGTTATTAAGTAGAACATTTTTTTAGGGAATCAGACGCTCTGCATGTGTACTGAAATTGTTTGAATAAGAATCAAATATTTTTATGGAGATAAATGTGATTGAAATAGGCGATTTTCAGAGTAATTACGCTTCTCAGTTTACGTCGAAGAAGAGAGAAATAAAACGATCGTACAAAAGTCAGTAAAACAGTGATCGTTGAATTGTTGTATTGTTATAACTCGTATTTTATTCTAGAACAATAACTGAGTAGCCATAAGTCAAATTGATAATGCGTCATGCACTTCTTATTGAGTACAGCTATAGAAGTACACGAAAACGATTTATTCATAAAAATATAATACTCAATGTCCTCACCGTGGGTAATCGAGAGCCATGCCAGCGTGGGAGCTAACAGCTGCACAGAGCAGATGTGAGTAGATTTCAAATCCCAAAGCCTTATTTTCCTTATCAACAGGCCTTCAAGACCTGCATGACTACGAAGGGTCAGGTTTGGGGACAATGAGTGGTCACATAACCATGATTGTGGGTGGTCCTCATGTACGGTAGAGTGTAAGTGATCAGTAAACAAGTTCTCTTCCTTGAAAAAGGAATATTCGAAATTTATTGCGCTTATATTATGGAAATTGGTTGTTTATTTTTCGATACGGTCATTGGTATTAAGATAAAAAAGTTCCCAAGATGATTCTTGAATATGACTGCAGTATGGCAATATTCAGGATCTGCACAATGACGCAGATGAAAACCTGCAGGTTTATACATAAGACTTGTCAGAGAATGTATACGCGTTAATCATGTATGAAGTTTAGGAGTAATCCGCTAATACTCAAAGAGAGGACACGATGAAAAGAAAGTTGACTATAGGTTCTATCAGTTATATTTGAAAATTATCTAAATTAATTAAGTAAATAATTCATTTATTTTCATTAATTCATACGAAAAAATCGTCTCAAATAACTCTGCAATTTTAATTATGATTCTTAAACTGGAATGTTTTACTATTGTGTTTAGATTTCTATCTTGCGCTTATCAGTATCAGCGAGAAATATGTTATGCTATATGAAAAAATATAATTTATACGGTATTTATATGAAATAAAATTTTCGTGCAGTTGCTTCTCCATGGATGACGTTATGAACACACGTTAGGTAATTGGTGCACATTCAGCGGAGCCCCAATGAATGTTGGATGACATGGCCGGCACGTTATCGTTCAAGGGCTACGTTGAAAGTCGTCATTTCCAACAGTAAACTGATAGTTAATCAAAGCTGGCCCTGTAGAAGTAACTGATTAGAACATCTATGAGGCTAATTAAGCGCATATACGGAGTTAAATGCAAACGTGTGTGTTGCTTTATATAGACAGTAATTTGGTAGGTAGAATTTTTATGAGCATCACGGTCATGGAAACGCTGAGGTACCAGTATGCTCTGCCCCACAAGTTCTTTCTAAAGTTTCCTTTGGGAAGAAATCTAATTGTTTACATTCCGCTCCCTGAGGCAATTTATACAATTTTGGGTCACATGGGCACCGTTATGAGTCGGCTGGCAACACATCTACCTATAAAAAGGTTGCAGAAACATGAATACGGACGGCACGATCGATGAGCTGAAGTGTTGCCCAAATCCAGAAATTTCTTTTAATTTACTGCAAGAATTCTCGGATTTTTTCTTCGCTATAAATGTACTCTCGAATTAAAAAAACTTTTAGGGACACTCGCCATGAACTTAATTTTCTAAATTGACTTTGCTTAACGAAAACAGTGACTGAAACTTAATTCATCTATTGCTAAAAAAAGTTTTTCTCGGAATGTCGTACGTAAAGGACTAACGGTATTTCTCACCTGCCTCTGTTTTCCACCATACAAGAAAGTTGAGGCATTTGATGCCGTCCAACTTTGAGTGTTGCGCACGGTTAGTTACGTGGTGGAACTGGAGCCCTCCAAAAAGGTCCTAAAAGACTTGTGGCAAGGAAGTGAGACTTGGCTACCAGCCTGAACTGAAGCAACTGCATCGCAGCTCAGACTCTTGTCAAAGTCTCATGTGGTGATCCAGTAGGCGGTATAGGTGCAGGTGCAGTGCATGGGTGAAGTTCATAAGAATCGCATTTTGAATTCTCAAAAATTATCATAATTACTCCAGATCAAGCAATAATGGGTGGACAAAACATATTAAAACAATCTGAGTTATTTTCCATGTTTTCCGTTAAACCTTGCTACATCTAAGTTTTTTCAAAAATCTGTTGACTCTTCAATGCACAAGACGAACCGGATAATTCTCTTTTAATGTTATGCTATGAAGTTGAGCACGATTAAAAATATGCTGATCCATTGGCCACTTCCATCCCTGGTGGCACATCACTCGTACGAGCATCCTCGTTGTATCGGGGAAACCGACGTTATTAAGCGTCTCGTTGTGTCGGGGAAACTGGCGTTATCAAGCGTCTCGTTGTGTCGGGGAAACTGGCGTTATCAAGCGTCTCGTTGTGTCGGGGAAACTGGCGTTATCAAGCGTTTCGTTGTGTCGGGGAAACCGATGTTATCAAGCGTTTCGTTGTGTCGGGGAAACTGGCGTTATCAAGCTTCATGTAAACACGTTTAGTTATCGCAGTTTCTTCATGGAATGACACGTATACTGAATCAGCAACCTATGTCATAATTATGCCCATTTTATTAACAGTTTATTGGTGAGTAAAATAATGTTGGTTATGTATGTTTTTGAACAGCATATGGTTCACTTCTGTTGAAAAGTTTATGCATATAATGAAATTTATACCTAAAATAAGGTTTAGGCTACGTGCGGGACATCGTGAGCAGAAAACCCACTTAATTGTCAGTATTTTGTGTCTACGCAACTGAGATGAGTATTTATCAGTCATAATTTTATGATAATACCATACATTGATACATAAATATAGTATACATACTTTTACTTACACACCGGAGTGTAGTTGTAGTTCATATGTAACCTAAACACGTAAACTCTGCACTAAATACGCACTAAATGTACGTTTTAAAAATCAATTGCAATGTTTATGAAATTAGAATGTATATATTACTGAGAAATAACACTGAAGTTCAGCTATTTCATATTAAAAGTGCGTTTCTCACTCCCAGTTAATACTATAATGAGTAAATGTATCATTGGATGGCGTGGTGTCTGCTGTCAGGCCTCTAAGAAACAACAATACTGAGAACTGCGTTTGTGGGTCGTGAATGTAATTTAAATTACGTGCATTGTCCTTCGTTTTCCATCCAACAGGGCGAAACAACTGCCTAGTTCTTTTAACGTGTCAGCTCATGATGGGTTATATGAATTTGATTCTGTCAATTTTAGCATGTCAAGCAGCATGTTCATTCGCCGCCAGTCCAGATGAGGGTATCTACAACATCGGGCTGGGCAGATACGACATTACGGGACCTGCTGCAGGTGTGAACATGGTAAGACTTACATGCGTACCTCACTTTGTAATCTGATGGAACTGTGCGTTATGCTGGATTATTCTAGAGCTCATGGAATTCTGCTCACACTCCACCGAATTCTACTTTCAATTAAAGGTAAAATCAATGACATCTTTATTTTGAAACCATCTGTCATTCATTACATTTGTATCGTTAGGATGATCATCACAAATAGGTTTACGTAAACATGTTTTGTTAAGAGGCGTTCTATTGTATATGTAAGATCAATGTTACTTCAGAAATCTCTACGAAGTCCTGGCCAGTTTTGTTAGGGATCTCTAGTGCCAAAAATTAGTTGGTGACCAAAACAATGAAATTAAGATGACGAAAAGCCATTATTTTTATTCTTAATAAATAATTATTACTATACATTGATAACTTTTTATATCAAACTTACAGACCGAATTCAAGATGTATTGGTTATAATAACTCTGACTGAATTACTATGTTATGTATTAAAAGACAAACTTTTCCAGATGGGGTACGCAAAGCCAGACCAAATCAGCGACGGCATCCACATTCGCCTTTACGCTAGAGCGTTCATCATAGATGACGACACCAGCAGATTTGTGTTCGTGAACACGGATCTTGGAATGGCTACCCAGCTCGTAAAAATGACTGTAAGTTTAATCTTAAATCGAAAATTAGTTTATAGGATGTTCCATTTTCCTGTGTGAACCAAAGCAAGTCTGTAACTAGTTCAGAGGGAAATTAATACAGCTTCAGCTTTTTCTAAATATTAAAAATTTATATTTATGAGCATTACTCGGTCACTGCTTCAATATTTTGCTTTATCAAAGATTTAAGTTAATGTTTCTTCATCGGTAATAAAAGATTGTTCTGTCATTTTTATAGCAGAGCAATAATAACTGATGATTTATTCCCCACTCTTTCGTGTAGTGAGAACCTTCAACCAATGTATTCAAATTTGCGCATTCTTTTTAAATATTTATTCAAGATTTATAGCGCTTCCAGAGTTATTCGTAGTTTTAATCGGTTATAGGATAATTATAGAGCGTTTACAGTTTGATTTGATACTAAGCATGTAACAGTTGCATGATCCATTCAAACAAATTAATTGAAAGTTTTATCTAACAACTTGAGGGAATTTGCTTTAAATAATAGTACCGAACAGTACTTTAACTTTTGGGTTTAGCAACATACATTTATGTGATCATCAGTAGGATTACTTCGAATATCATAATGTTCTTAACTTTTGGGTTTGACCAGGTTGTAGAGAGACTCAAGACCAGGTTTGGAGATGTGTACACCACCGAGAATGTGATTATCAGTGGGATCCACACCCACTCTGGACCCGGTGGCTTCTTCCAGTACCTCATGTACCAAGTAACAAGCCTGGGCTTCGTAGAAAACAGCTTCGAAGCCATCGTCCAGGGAGTCGTAGAGGTAAAGGTTTTTACAGTTGGTCTAATAAAGCAGGATCAAAATATGTGTAGAAAAGTCCACAAAATTGTGTCCATACTTCATTACAATAGAGACATGTATAAATATTTCAATACGAAATATATGCAGATATTATAGTACTTCATGAGTAAAGACACACAAAACTAGATTCTTTGATCCCGATCGTCTACATTAATTGCATGAACTAATCGTGGGATGTAAGATTTTCACTGAAGAATGTGCCGTATGTATGTACTGCTCACTTCTGTGTTGTAGACGTTTGAGGCAAACGTGTGTACTAAACGTGTGATTTCCCTGACGAGTGTATACATGTTATTGGCGAACATAACACATAATTTTTTGCATGTTACAAAAAAGGAATAAATTCATAGAACACTTTTGTTTGGAGCTCTGAGGGACTCATTTATGAAAAAATATAGAAACTTGCAATAGATACATCAATAGAAGAAGATGTACGCAGCATTAACGTAAAAATTGTGGGGTGCACATGGGAAAAATGCATTAACAAATACATGGAGAGATGTGTAAGAAATTATACGACAGAAAGGAATGAGTGCACGTGCATGTGAGGTCATACCTTGAAGTAAAATTCAATATTTGAACACGAATACTGTTTTTCAGTAGACTTAAATAAAAAATCAAGTTATTGAAAATAGTGCAATGAAATAATAATGGAATAATATTTTGAATATTAATACATTACTCATGAAATGACTATGAGGGGAACAACAACTACTGATACACGGGAAGGGTGAGCAACATTGGTCATTTGAACTTAAAAAAGTATATAATTATACCTTCAAACAGGAAAGAATCCGTTGGAATTGTAGAACACACATTGTATGTAGGAAACACATATAGGAGGATGGATGGAAACGTTTGAATATAAATGCAGGAAGGAATAGAATACAAAGACAGGAATAGTATCACCATCGCAGCTATGATAGCCATTGTTTCCAAAACTCACGCGTTATTTTTCATTAGATTTCTTCACTCTAACTCTCACAGTATATTAGAAGCCTAACATTTATGTAATTACACGTAATGAAGTGTGTAACCATTGATGAACTCATGAATTTAATGCCAAATTTCATCTGGATAATAACTTTACCTGATAAGTTTAATAATTGAATTAATTCAGTAAATGCGCCTATTCGTCCAGAGCATTACAATTGCCCACAACGCAATGACGACTGGTCGTCTGTATTACAGCGTGGGAGAACTCACAGATGCCTCCATCAACAGGTCTGTTTGAAATTTGTATTGTGAGCCAGGCTTGATGATTTACTTCTATTGTTACGTGAGCTTCATCATTGAGTTCAATCGTTTAATGAAGTGTTCAGTTTCATCGTTCTAAGGGCAACTGTTCCACTTGTAAGTTTCAGCATTAAGTGTTATTATAGTTCTAGCTTCATCATTAAGTTTTCTAGTATCACTATGAACTTTACTGTCTTCGTTGTAGCGTAAAAGAAAGTCTGAACTTCAGTTATGAGATCACCTCTATCATTAAGTTCTAGCAATGTTTGGTGCCTTCTACATAAAATGAGGTGAAAGTTTCAAATATTATAGTCGATCTATCACTTAGTATTATCTGTGAGCTTCCCGTAGTTAAGACACAAAAGATTAAAACTTCAATCACTGCATTAATTTTATCATCAAGTCATATCGATGAGCATAGTCGTGCATTCGACGTGAAATAGAGTTACAGTTCCTATTTCTTCATAAGTTGCATCATAGAGTATTATCTATTAACATTTTACTGTCACTAGCTGAACGATTCATAATTATCACATTCTTAAGTGTATTAGTGTGAACGTTCTGGCACTTTGAGAAAACGTGAGCTTAAAAGTTTAATCAACACTGAAGAAGTCACTACATCCTCCAGATAAGTGCCATGTATAATCTTAGATCATGGAGACTTCAATCAGTAGATAAATTTTCTATTTGAACTGGAACTGCAACTATTGAAAACGCCAAGCGTAAAATATTTCTCCATTCAATTTGTACATTCATTTTAAACAGTTATTCAAGATTTATAGCGCTTCTTTCGAAAATAATTCGAAGTTATAATCTCATCACAAATTCTAGTATATGGCGTTGGTAAATGTACGGTAGAGACCTAACGCGATGTTCGAAAATGTACTGAAATTTTCATGCGGGCGTCATGAGTGAGTTAGGTAAGTGTCGAGGTCTGTGGGTGCATCAGGTGTTTGTCCTCAGCCAGTTAAGTACATGAAGTGTATTTTCAAAAAGAAGAGATGTAGTTTGACGTTCATGGATCTTGAGAAAGCATATACAAGTCAAGGAAAAAAGTAGAAGATATTGAATATGTATGGAGTCGTACTCAATGCAGTATGCGTATTTTTTGTCAATACCAAAGCGTGTATCTGAACTGGGAATGAAGAGGGATTCCAGTGCATGAGTAGCAGAAGCTGGGTTGTGTGAAGTCGCTACAGTTCTTCAATGTGGACATGGGGGCGTTGTAAGATGGATATAATCAGTCAAGTTCTTACCAAAAGTACTGATCTCATCAAAGCGGTCTGTTAATATTCAGAAGATACATTGTATTCATTGGCACCTGTGTTTAGAAATGGAAGCAGTGAGAGGAAACTACGAAATGGTCCCTTGGTTACGTGATGTAGTACTCAAGGAAAAAGAATGCTGGAGGGTTGAATGTCCGGTTTTGTACAGAGATAAAGTTTATGTACAGAGATGATGGTGATGCAGAATAGACCCATACAATAAGACAATATGTGCAAAATCTACCTCATATGTAACCTGTCATCAAGAGGCTTTGATTTAATCACGTAGATAACAATTATGCTAGACAGAGGCCATACGATGAGAAATTCCACGGTCTTTTACAGTTCGGAAAACATTGGCTTATGCAAACAACTTATTAATTAATTCATTATTAATACTAATATTTTAGCAAAGTCAGGCGAATGGTTTGCACTAATTACAGTAGCCAAAACCATTCACGTCGGAGAAGTTCAGGAAAAACTTCAGTTTTTTAGTTTATGGCTTGTATGTAACAGAAGTCCTGCATCTTACGAGAACAACCCTGAAGAAGAACGCGCTCTCTACCAGTACAATACGGACAAGAACATGACTTTGCTCAAGTTTGTTGAGGAGGACGGTACAGATCTAGGTAAGTGTTGACCGATGTAATAGAGCAATCAAACAAAAAATTAATTGCGTCAGATTTTAACTCTTTATGAATCTTAAAACTCATGAGAGCTCAATTGGAACGCCATCCCTCCACTGTGATATAAAACTGCATTACTCTCCCTATATTACATGTGTAACTTCAAATTTCTACCGATTTTGGGACATAAAATTTTAGATCAACATTTTACGCCGTTAGATAATAAAAATCGGCATCTAAAGTGATAATGATGTGCATTATTTCATATTAATTTTACTTTAAAGTATTTTAGAAGTTCTTCACTCAGGATTTACTCAAAAAAGCTCTCAACAAAACAGGGAAGTCATTTTTTTAGAGTTTTATCTAAAGAAATTCTACGTGCAAAATATTTAAAAAAGCTTTATGAACAATAGAAAATGGAGATGGCAAGTTCCATGTCGTTCATTTTCAGACTGAAAAACCTGCTGCATAACTTGAAATTAGGGAAAATTTAAAATATTTACTGTTTGCGTTTCAAATGTTTTTTCATGTGGCATCAGCAGTAAAAAGTTGTTGACTCTTTGTAAAATTTTTAACAGTTTTTCTTAAATTTATGATGATGTTACTCGATTAAGTGCAATTCATACTGATAGTTCGTATGACTAATACGATACTGTTAATAGTATTTTATTATAGACACATTAGTATAAGTGTAATAAATGATTAACTGATAACCTCGTGATCTCATTGACTACATAATGTATTGATATTAATTTCTATGAATTTTAAACACTCAATAATCTCAATTCTTATTAATTTTATTCGCATGCATATATATAATATATCTACATCTGTGAAGGAATGATCAACTGGTTTGCGGTGCATCCCACCTCAATGAACAATACAAACACCCTGATCTCTGGTGACAACAAGGGTTTTGCTGAGCAACTGTTCGAGAAAGCCATGGATCCTGGGTCTCTTGCAGGACAGGTGAGGGCAACTGACTTCTAATGAACAATTTCAGTAACTCGTCTTACGCTAACTCTTGAGAGACTTGGGATGAATTTCTAAATGACTTCTAATTTCGACAGCAACTCTGAAAAGATTATATCTATCTGAACGTATGAAATGCTAAATTATCGGTTTTAGATCGTAGGAGCTAGCGTACAAAGTATGAATTGGTTAAGTTAGGTATCTCAGGATAGCTCACCAAAAAAGGCAATTGAACGTCACCATAATCAAAGAGGTATCATAAAAGGCACCTATTATATTCTATAGGCTGTCAAGTCACTTCACGAGGAAAAGATTGGCTACACGTGCAGTTGACTGAATTACCTGTCCGAGCTGTAACTTTTGGAAAATTCGAGCAGGTATTAAACACGTATTGCTGCTTGGAACGTTTGGAAAAATTCTTACTCGAAGCTCTTCATTTATTTTAGCTTATTATATTTTTACAGAGTTCATTTGTAGCAGCGTTTGGTCAAGCGAACTGCGGGGACGTGTCCCCCAACACGGACGGCCCCAAGTGCCAGGACACAGGGGAGTCGTGTGACATCCTGACGTCGACCTGCGGAGGACGGGTAGCTCTGTGCTACGCTGCAGGGCCTGGCAAGGACATGGAGGAAAGCACCAAAATAATCGGCACCAAACAGTTTGAGAAGGCCATGGTGAGCTTCAACTCAGTATACTTCTAACGCTTATTTAGCATTCATGAGGAGGGTTATACTAAAATGCAAGAATTGATGGTAAGTAATAATTGCAGTCTGAATTATTATTATTATTATTATTATTAGTATTAGTTGTAGTAGTAGTAGTATTGTTATTTATACAATTATTAGAGATAAAACCGGGTTACGAAAGCACAATTATAAGCATCAAAGCAAGTGAACTAGTAAAAATAATGGTAGTATATACTTGAATATCGAAAAAGAGTCATGTCCTACGCTGTATGTCAATAAAATGATATACTTGAATGTGGTGTCTATGGTTCCTATTGTACAATGATTACAAATTCAGGTGCATTACCCTAAGAATCTTAAACTTTGATACACGGGTGTATCCATTTCTGGTATTAATTTGAAGTTAAATGAAATCTAAGGTACAAAAAGGATTTCAAATTAAATCCGTTAGACCTGCAAAATAGCTCTAGTAAACATTAACGACTCGGGTAATCTAAATTTTTTTTTAATTTCAGTGCTTGAACTCACATTCCCTTACAATTCCACACTTTCTGAAAATCGTACGATATGATACATTTACTAACTAACTTGTATAATTTTGGTACAAACACGACCTGAAACTGAGCATACTTGGAGCAGGAGTTGTACAACAACCCCAACGCCGTGCAAGTCGTCGGTCCCGTCCAGATGATCAGCCAGCAACTGGACATGTCCAACTACACCGTCCAGTTGACCAATGGAAGCTTGGTCAGTCACATTTAGTGATTATTCTTTTGTAACATGTAAAATATCTTAAAAGTTTATTGAAAAGAAAGTAGCATAAAACTAATTACTTGGCAAATACGTACGAAACTAATATATTTCTTATTGTTTCCCGGAAATGGAATCAGTATGGATCTGTAATGTTCTTTATTCCATTATTTTCAGAGCAGCCCAATAAAGTGGTCAATCCATTCCGTAAGAAGAAAGAACTTTAGAGCAATTTTTTCATGCATCTCGCTGATTAAATATTCTGATATGCGGTTGCGTGAAATTCTTTTTTCAGGTAAAAGCTCGAAACATTTACTTTGCTTTACCGCTGAGATAAGCCATTTTATATGTGAAAGAAATGGAAGCTTCTTCCGTATGTATATCAGTACTTAACAAACACCAAACTTGTAGGTAAGGCGACACTAGCATGAATACAGTATAGTTTTTTATATCGACGTAGAAGGAAACTTTTAAGATCTTCATATCCTTCTTCGGGTTCAGTTTTGCGCGTGTAAACCCAAATTTGTACTAGAGTCAAGCATTAAATTCTAGCCAGAGACTTTGCATTCAAATTCAAACGTACATCAGCAATAATTCTTTTCGTCCATGTACTTAGGTTCAGACTTGCCGCCCTGCTTTAGGCTTCAGCTTCGCGGCAGGGACTACGGACGGGCCAGGAGCATTTGACTTCACCCAGGGCATGACTGAAGACAATCCTTTCTGGACCAACCTCGTCAACTTCATCGTTCCTACGAAGGAGGATCAAATTGCCTGTCATCATCCTAAGCCCATTCTACTTGACACTGGAGACGTGAGACCGTGTGTTCGCTTTATATACTGCAGTTATCATGAAGTATTGTAGACGTTTCAAATAGTGAAGAAATAGCGTTCGACTCAAGTTATTTTTCAAATAAGGATCAAACACTTGATGTCCCAATGTTGAATAATAACTAAAGAGGAATTTGCACAACATAGCCCATTACGACCGGTTTTGATGTCAATATTTTGTATCTTTGGGTAAGCGTGTTGAGTCACTTCATTTTAAATAGCAGAACACCTTTTTAAATCATTTTTGAAAAATTAAGAGAAAATAAGGCTGTAACCTATTAGTGGAACATAAAAACTTCAACATGCATTTAGTCACAATAAGTCCTCTCAGAGATTGAGCCAATATATCTTTCATTCATCAAGAGTGTACAGGAATTCAGTGAACTATCTTCAGTTCGTGTGAACTTATCTGTCTGACTGTTCGGGTTGAGTGACCTTCCTAAACGAACAACTAACTACCTTTGGAAACAGTTTATTTCTTTGTGGCTGAAACCTTCATGCATTGAAAATGCTGTGAAGTTTTGAACTTTTTGAAGCGGAAGACGGTTATTAAATAAAATATGTTATTTCCTCCCTATATCAGGACAGATGACCTGCAGTTCTACAATTATAGCTGCTTATCCACGTTAATGAGTGGTGCCCGCAAAGAAGTACATAAGAATAACTATTGTCAAAGTTCTTAAGAATTCTGGCAGAGAACTTGTTTTTCCATGATTGGTTTGACTCACTGAACTGAAATTGAAAAAATTACGATATGACTAAGTTTTGTATTAACTGTTGATCGCAGTACCATTTGCCGTACGAGTGGACGGGCGATATCGTGGAGACCCAAATAGCAAGAGTGGGGCAATTCGTCATCGCAGCAGTGCCTGGGGAGTTCACCACTATGTCTGGGAGGCGGTTTAGAAATCAGGTAACTTATACAATCATCGCTGGTACATCACCAGTTCGTTATTCTTGAATATGCCTCGATTTTCCCTTGCCCAAGCTTAATACGAAACTTAGACCTTTATAGGTTCAAATTTGAATATTGACTGGAACTGTAGTTCATCTAGATGAAAAAAAGGTTTGTTATCATTGAACTACTTGACGTCGCTCAAGACGAGTTTCGAATCCTGTTCTGATTGAATCAATATGTTTAATAATTTATGATTAATTCTAATTAATGTCTTAACACTATTAAGGTTGATTCTGATCTATTCCATACTAATTAACTAAATTATTTTCTAACCAATACAGGGTGTCTCAAAAAAATGTACTCACACTTCGAATGACGAGATCCTTTATTTAAGAACATACAGTGAAATAGAATAGCTTCGAATACAGAAGACAAATGTGATTAAAGAATCATGTTCACAAATGTTCGAATTGATGACCATTATTGTCCAGACAACGCTGATAACGCACACCAAGGGTGCGTTACATTTACATTTTTTTGAGACACCCTGTATTTGTACTAATAGTCAACTTTCTTGTGTTGTGTGAACAGGAATTATTTTATTAATTCTTTTTACTGTAGATAACCGTTTTCTAAAACTCCTATAATTATTTAAATTTTAAAGGTTTTTCAAGGTCATATTATTCATAAATGTACGTATCTCTAAGTTGGTTACTTAATACAACTTTCAAAAGTAGACACCACGATCACGGCATGAGCCTGTGTCTTTAAAAAATTGTTTTAGTGAGCAGCTTACTGCATGTAATCGACCGCATGAGAGCGTTACAAAAGGGTTAAAGTTAAGGAAAATAATGAGGTTTGAAGTTTGTAAAGTAATGTTACAATGTTAGAATGAAATACTGACAAATTATTTGTAACTTGTTTCATTTCCTCTGATATACAGTCGTGTCTGTTGTGTATTCGAACACAACACACAAACATATTTGAATCTGAAACTAACTTCATTTTACAGCTTTCGACTGTGTTTGCGGAAGAAGGAGTACCTGATATTGTCCCTGTAATAGCAGGATTGTCTAATGCCTACACGCACTACATCACAACCTTTGAAGAGTACGCCATCCAGAGATACGAAGGAGCCAGCACGCTCTACGGCCCCCATACTCTAGAAGCGTACATGCAGCAGTACTCTATGCTTGCGAGAGCTCTCGTCAAGGTACCACTCACCAAACGTACTATATGTATAAGAGAGAACGAAAAAATTTATTCTCAAATGACACAGTTAGTTTTTCTTATGTATGTTATGCTCCTTTTTCACCTGTGTTTTGTGTTAGGCCGAGTTGATAACAAGTACCTTGGAAAAGCGTGCTGGGAAGTGGAACAAGCTATACACAAACAAACAAACAAACAATCTTTATTTCCAATCAAGTACACAGTACATAGACATTTAGTACATTGGTTTTTCAAATTCTTAAGGTTAACATTCTTAGAGTAAGGGTGATGGTGAGCTCCATGCGACGATCCTGGGATGTGTCCATGGGCAGGGAGTTGAGGGCTTACCGATAAGTGCGAGCTCACGGCGTGAAACGAGAAACAGCTCGTATTCATTGCCGGGTTTCGAACCCGCAGTCTTTCTGCACCAGCAGAGACCCGATACAGAACACGGGCCGCAGACCACTCGACTACGGTGGCTGCTACACAGCATCTAGATTTTCTATCGAAGCTTGCACGTGAAGTAATATGAGTTTTTTGAAAACCTTGTACATACTTAATATTTTTAGGTCTTGAATGAGATAATAGCGGTGCTTATATTAGTAGCACCGAGGATATTAGTTCAAGCAGAAACACGAAGGTGAAGTTCTTAAAAGGAGATCGAGTGCATTATGTATTCGCAAGAAATTTTATGATTGTGTGTGTGAAACAATTTTTATTTAGATTTGATAGCAAATAATTCAATACATGCTAGTTGAATTTTTTATTCGAAATCTTAATTGAACACATGAATACAGGAGCATTCTTGGTTGAAGGAACACTAAAAGTTTTCATTTTCAAACATTTTTTTTCTGCTACAGGGTGAAACTGTGGAGGCTGGACCTAACCCACCGAACCTCCTGGACGAGCAGATCAGCCTTGTGCGGGAGAATAAGTATGACTCCACATCCTTCGGAAACGCCTTCGGGGATGTACTTGCGCAGCCCTACCCTGTGGCATACCCTGGCGAGACTGTCATTGTCAAGTTTGTAAGTGGGACTTTTTAGACTCCCGTACTCAAACGTGGATGTCCAGTAAAATTTCATTCCATCATTACCTACGTTAACTGGTTCTGTACTTTCGCATATTATGGTTATGGTTTTTTAAATTGAAAAAATTACTTCACCATGTTTGTTTCAGCCAGAGAGTTAGTTGTCAAAGTGTAATAGGTTTGTCAATGACGTTTCAGATAATGTTGAAGAAGTAAAGTCATTTGCGCTCCAAGTTCCGGATAGGAGGAGCTTTACACAAACACAACCTAAAGCGTCGTAAAATTTCTCAACGCTTGTGACATCTAGTCAAAGCAACATGAACAGAGTAATGTCAACCATATTGATAAACAATTTTGAATAATACGAGCCGCAATTTTCGTGTGGAAAATAAACGTTGTACAATTAGTGTTTAGAGTTTGCTTTGAGGTGCAATCTGCAGTTAGACGAAAAATTTATCCTAACAAGCGAGATTATGGTAAAGTCTCTCACAGGCTCTTGTACGAGCCTCAAGTGGCACTGTAGAGCAGTGGTCTTCAAACTATTATCCGCTGTGACCCCCTTTAAAAGATTTTATTTTTGTACAACCCCTTTAACTTTATCAAAATAAAGAATAAAATGTAAATCTAGCAGAAAAATTTAATACTTATAAAGAAATCGGGTGTACTGTTAATTATTTATCGTAAACAATGAAATATTTTATTCTGAAATAACATTATTACATAAATAAGAAAAGTATGATCCTACATTTCGGGACCCCCTTTGAATGGTCGCGCGACCCACACTTGGAAGACCACAGCTGTGGAGGATGATCACTGGAACCATCATCACAAGTCTTAAATGTTAGGATTAGGAATTTGAAACCCGATGACAATACATGTACTGTACACTGTGTCGAAAATAAAGTTATTTCGTTATGTTTGTTTATGAACAGGTTTCCGCTCACCCTAGCAATAACGTTCTGCTCGGTGGCACCTTCCTCACCGTCCAGAGACAGACTGAAGAAGGCATTTGGGAAGTCATCGCGACAGATGCTGACTGGGAAACCAAGTAATTTGCAATCACATAATTCTTTTGTAACAATTAGGGAATTGTTGTTTGTAATTTGAACATGAATGTGTAATAGTTGGCATTCCTGTACAGACACTGGCTAATCAAGAATAGAAAGGTAATTTCTTATTTTAGAAAATATTGTTGAATTTCTATCCGTTTAGCATTTGCAGTAATCAAAAATAGCGTTTCAATGATGTTAATCCGTAGGTATTTATTGGTGGTTATGAAATGAAACTCTTAAAATGCATGATTGTTAGTTCTGGTACGAAACTTTATTTTTTATTTATGCTTTGAGAGTTTGGAATTCTTGCCATACGCCAGTTTTCAAAATTGATCAGAACTGTGTAAGATTTTGAATGGAACTCTATTTCTATGAGTGAAACACCGAAACATTTCGTATTATATCACCAGAGGAAAACAGTACTAAGAAAGGGTTGATACAGAAATAATCGTAAAACTCATGCTACGTGTGTCCAGGGCTGGTCAAATTGTTCCAAAACCTTGCGCACACTGAAAGGCGGAAAGTCATAAGAGAGTTGTAGATGTGTAGAAAACCTTTTCTCTTGATGGACTGCGGGATTTGTTTCACTCAACTCTGCTTAGTGGATGTGGCTCCTGGAATTGGCGGAAACAACCTCATTACCACGAGGATAAATGCTACACACTGACTCGCGGCTGCAACTGCCACATGCCTTATTTCAATTCGGAATTGGAATCATTTACTCACTACCTCAGAATTTTAGTGGGAGAGGCAAGTCAAAATGATGTCCTTTGAATTGATTACAGTGCAAACCTCTAGACAGCCGCAGCTGTAATCTCGCCATGGTCTCCAATCGAATAATATCAATCACATCCACCCATAAGTAAAAAAATTACAGTTATACTTTGAGAAACATAATCCATGTTTTTATCTGAAATAATTAGGTCCCATGTTCATGAATTAACGTAAATTGAACTAAAAAGAAATAAACGAAATCAGTTTAGGATGTTGAAGTAGAAGTGGCATCTAAAACAGCAGAAATGTTATTTGCCAATACGATAGGATACCAACCAAAGCTCAACAGAAGATGAAACTGATTGATTTTAAAAACTTTCTTGAAGTGTTGACTATTTTCGAGAGATAACTGTAGTTAAGAGAGTGTGTAAATCTTGTTTAATTGGGTATTCCTTAAATATTCAGAGAATTGACAAACTAAACCTAGACCATACAGAACCGTTTAGACTTATTATTATAATGTGTTGAAAACAATCGTTTATATGCTAATTTACTTCAATTATGTGTCCTACAAGTGGGTGCACAACACTCTACATTTTTGACGCCCACTCAAATGACCACTTCTCGTCCGTAAATGACCACTTCTGGGGCCGTGATGACCAATTTCTGGTACTTAAATGACCACTTTCAGTACCCTGTCAGTAGACCAAACCTCATGGATACACCACTGCCCCTCAAACTAAGTACGCAACGCGCTCATTTCTATCCCAATCCTAGTATTACCTTCCGTTTTACTCCTATACTTAGGCACGCCCTGAACCAAACTCTCCCTAGCATCTTTCCTACAGGTACCGACCATCACCACCGCCACCTGCCGAAAAAGAGATAACAGATGCACTTGTGTTATCAGGTTCTCGTGGCAGCGTACCTCAACGCTGCTAGGCACTTCCGTGGCCACAATAAAGTGGGATGTACCTGCAGAAATCACTAATGGAACCTTCCGCATTACCCACAATGGTTATGCACGGTACATGAGCGGCCAGCTCACCAGCTTCTCTGGAGTCACGGAACCTTTCTTGGTAACATTTGCGAAAGATAGAGTAAAATTTTGCGTCTGCAATTTCTGCGATATTACTTCATAATTTCTGAGAAACATATTTAATGCACAGTTAACTTTCTTCACGCTACGATATGCTAAGTAAAAGTATGAAATTTACTGTCACTGTCAAGGTTTGTGTGATGTCCATGAAGTTAATGTCCATCGTCATCATATTGGTCGGACTGTACACATTGGAACGTCTTTTGTCGTGAAGACAGTCCGAAGAAAGTAACTTTCACAACAATTCAACTAGCTTTCAAATCTACGATTTTCCTTTAACGTCCAAGATAGAGGATCTGAGGAATAAATTTGGTTGATGTTAGGTTAAAATGCTAAATAAACATGGATGAGTCAAATCTACCCTCACCCGTACAACTAACGCAGAAATGGCCAGTCCAAATAACCATCTATAACTTTCAACGCATTGCACCTCAACCCTATTTCTCCTGTTTTACCAGTTTGATTTTTGTTCTTATCATACTTTACATATTAATGATGGAATTAACCCAGTCTCGTTTGTAGTTTATTATATATTTTACCGCGTTTCAGTCAAACGTCTTTTACTTTCAGCAATTTTCACGGATATTTGGCATAACCTCCGCGTCTCACTTTCTCTTCATTTCCCTCTCGTTATGTTTGATGATGCATCAATCACTAGTTTTTTTTCAACAAACTACTCAGGTTGTGGGCATGACCACTGCATCATTGCATATTATTGTAACAATATTTTTTACCATTTTTCAATGTCAACCTTCTGTCCCAGGTGGCCAGTCCTAGTGAGCTTGTCGTCGGCATCGAACGGCAAGAACCTCAGGAAAACACGAAGCAAAGCAGCATACGAGCCTTCTTCTCGTACATACTGAGCTTTATCATGTAGGTACACCACACCTACAGCTCATTGCGTGATGGCATTACAGACCAAGCTTAAAACTCAATTTAAATTCAACTCTAAACCTCCCGGGAAATGTTAATTTAAAAAAAAAATTTTTCTATTTGCTTCAGAATTACGAAAACTGCTCTGTAATAAATTTTTGGTCAAATTTAATGAAATCTGAGATAAAAATTGGCTGTTTATGACGCCAGCGGTCATAGGCTAATCTAAACACTGTTGTGGTGATTAATTCATTTCAATCTTAAGTGGCATTAATATGTTGATCATGTTCACATTATTTGAAATTCACAGCTGCGAAGCATTTCAAAGATAGTACTCAGGTTAATAGAGATTGACGTCAGGATAAAGTCATGCGTTCAATTATGTATTTCAGGCCTTAAATGGCATATGTACACTGACCAAAGGCCGTCCTTTCATTTCAAACAACCATAAACATCTTTGTTTCCTTTATTAAGAAAAGTTCCTTATTACTTCTGCTTGTAAAAATTCATGACGCCAGCAATAGAATGATGAGCAATGAATTGCAAGAGATTTGTAGTCTGGCATCTAGTCTGGCACTCAGCTGCTTGTTGCCGGAGGCCCATTGACCACATCACAATATTGAGGATACAAGTAGTTTCAAACACCAGGGTTAGCATGAGCACTGTGACGTCATTATTTTCAAGCTGTGACGTCATACCCACGTCACCAGCACAACAAGCGCTGATTAGTCAATTTCATGAGATAAAGACTGCCAGATGTACGAACGCAACGCCGCTGCTGACAGGACGTCCTGTGTTTATTCACTCAATAGTCCTTTTAATTAAGATACTCTTGAGATAGTGAAGTATGTCAAACTCAAACATTGGGACGTAACATTTAATCAAAGACCATTTTACCGAAACTATTTTTTAGCAGTGAACCATTTTACTGAATATTTTAGGAAGATTTATATATTTTTAAGATACGGAATTACGGAATTTGTGAGTCTGTAATTTGACAAACTCAATAGCTTTTTGTGTATTAAAGACACGTGAGTTTCGGCGCTCGACAATACACGTACGTGCACTGTCGTACGTGTAACACGAGTTCGGCTAAAGACCTGAAAAAAACATAACAGTAAGAAAACACATGTTCGTGAATCAAGGGTTTTTATGAGAATTAATTCAGGTCTGTTGAACTAAAATACACTTAATTGAAGGAAAGGAAAATATAAAGAACTGAAAATAACTAAAAAATAATTAAAAAATCAATAACAGTGTCATGGTTTCTATGCATTGGAACAAGAGAACACAACAATAGAAAATAGTGAAGGGAAGATGCTTGACTGGAGGAAGCCAGGCTAACTAACCAAACTCTGTCGACTAATGACAATCCATGCTTCCTAAGGAGCATTCATAATAACCTTTACTTGATAATTTATATTAAATGTTTTTACATGAAATTCAAGATTAGTGCAGCCAACACTAAATTAAGGCTAGCTAATAATACCTATAAGCAGTAAGGCAAATAAAGAACCAATCCAGCTACATCAATACATTCCGGAATTGATTTCGCTGGAAAATAAAAAACCCAATTTGAATCGTCTTTGCTACTACAAATGTTTTGGCAGAACATTTTTTCACAAGGTTCACCAGGAATAGTCATCATAACAAGAAACAGTACATAAAAAATGATGGTTCATCCCACTGGTAATTATCGAAGTAATTATCCGTACCAAGAATGGGCCCGAAGGTTCGTTCCTATAGCCTCATTCTGATCGTCTGATCTGATCAAAATGGTGATCCGGCAAGGGCATTTGTGTCCTATGATTGGAGGATATGTGTATGACGTCATTGTTTTTGATGACGTCACTAGCACAATTTCCCGCACGACGCTAAGCTATTCTACACATGTGTTGTGGCAAATACGAACATAATGTCAGTGCTCGACGAGCTCTGGTGGGGAATGTATATTAAAATTTAATCTCGCAGTTTGTGCCTCGTCGCTTCTAGCGTTTGTTTACTTAGCTCATCTTACCTCGAAGCCCCTGGTGTCTTCCCAACCACAAGTTTCGGACAACAACTAGCTGATCTTGAGAAAATTCACCGCAGAAATCTAGATTCTCTTGGCCAGGTTGGTACATACAGAGTGTTATGAGTGAACAGAGCACTCCTTGTTATACATCGGTACCACATACACTCCTGTGCGCTTATGTATGTACTTGGGCGCGTCTGGGCAGTGCCCATCCTTCAAAATAATCCTATGTTGTGCTTCTCAGTTGTAGTCACCGTACTCCTGGTGGTATGATTATCATTTGAAGTTCAAAATGTAAACATGTTTCCAGTCTGAAGGTAGGCATTCGTTTAAATTATTAGCGTCTCTATCTATAAAATAATCATGGCACGGTCTAATTCTATAGCTCTGTTATTCATATTATTGACATATTCTCTGAGTATAAGTTGGTAATCAATGAAACATTTCAGGCCCATACTTGGATCTAGTGCAAGCCATTGAATGCTCTAAGATAGGAATTTTCAAAGCATTGCACGTCAAAAACATTATGCGTTGGGGTATTCAAAGTCTGCATATTTAGATGCTATAACTTATAGATCAAAGTCCAGCCGAGTTTCAAACATTTACTTCTTTATTTGCAGTCTGAAATCATTGCAATCCGCGGTTTATGTTAACAAGAATTGGAGGCTGAACCATGGCAGCTGAGCTCGTACTAAATAATTTGACCCTAAGCAGAGGCATCTTGTGGAAACCTTCAAATTTTTTTGATGTAATGACTTGAATTAGATGTAATGTAATGTTATTTTAATTGTTAGTAATTGTAAGAAATTATTGAAGAACTTTAGCTAATTTTGTTTTCCATTTTAATCAATCAAACTTGTTTCATAGATCGTTACTTTTTCTGGTAAGAACGAAATTCAAAAATAGGTTTTCCTATCTTCTGCTATGAGTCGTTTACCAGAGTATTGCAAGGAGCTCTTCGCCTTCAAATAAATTCAACTATATTCTGATACGGTCCCCGGTACGTTAACGATATTTATTTACATGATTTTACTAAACGCTTGCATGAACTTTTGTTTTCTTTTTACAATACTGCATAGATATCCTCAAGCACCTCAGGGACACATGAAATGTTTTTGGAAATGTTGCTCTTTCAAACCCAAAACATTTACGATTGTTTCTCGTTTATAGCTGGTCCGTGTACAGGAATTGACTCGCTTCCAAGTTGAAAACCAAACCCAGTATTTGACACAGACTTTAATGATGAACTTCCCATGGAATAAGGACTACCAGTCAATTCTCCTCTTTCCTGCTTAAACAGAACATCCACTGTGCTCTGTACTCGAGTGGTTAGTGACCTGCGATGTGCAGGTCCGTGGTTTGAGGGAGCTGTGGTACATATGATTTTATTATTACTTCCTGAACTGTAGAGCGAATCTCCATGGTGGTAGAGCTGTGTTCGAGTGGCTAAGTTAAATGGTTAACGCATTTCATTCCTAACGAATGAACTGTTCTTAAGGTTTAGTGTGCGAGTTTGTTTTGTTAAACTTTAAGTTTTCATGAGTAACGCAAAGAAATCAGGTGGTTAAGAAATAAAATATTTCTCTGTGTTTTAATATACTAGCTTTTTTGAACGATTCGAGACGAAATAACGATACGACTTTTTTCATATACTAATATCCCATAAGTATTGTATTATCTTTCTTGACGTCCAAATTTTTCGTATAATACATAAAGCTCCAAAACAAGTGCCCGAATTCCAGAAAATTGTTTACTAACTTAATAAAGTTGCGCCGCTTCTCGAACTAAATTCTAACTTTTCGAAAAAAGAAAGAGTACATCGCGTTATTTCAACAAACATGATATTGTTCACAAAAGCTGCGTTTCCCAGCTATCTTAACATATATAATTGTTCAATATCAATGCTCTTGTGTCCTAAATCTGATTGTAATTCTTCAGGCTGTGTATTTTCAGTGTTCTATTTAAGTATTGACAAGTTCTAAACTTAGGAATCTTGATTGAACCATAACTTGTGTTCTGAATCACTTTATGATGAGCCGTTTTCTAAGGTGAGAACCGAAATATTCACTAAGTAAATTTTCTATGGTGCTGGTAGGCATAATGAACCCCTTCGCAGAGCACATGTTTTGTGACGCTGAAAGTCACCTTGCGACGATAATGGGTGCAAATCTGCGATGATTATGTATTGGCAGCTCCAGTGCGGGCGTGGCGCTGACGCAGGCTGCTCAGCTACTCGTTACCAACCAGACAAGCTGTGTATCCTTGCTACCATACAGCCCAGCTGTGTATCCTTGCTACCATACAGCCCAGTTGTGTATTCTTGCTACCATACAGCCCAGCTGTGTATCCTTGCTACCATACAGCCC
>VCRD01002851.1:0-30777 GCA_006783055.1 Trinorchestia longiramus
CACGAGGCTTTACTTCAATAACTCTATCACCACAATAGCCTCTTATTTAGGCTGGCGTGGAATTCTACTCATATTGTGCATGATGGAACTGACGCTTCTTATTAGTGTAATTGCAACCATAATCTCCTTCATTATTTTTTACGTGTGTGTGCACAAGCTGAAATTCTTCATTAAAATTTAATACAGATGTTTGAGGTAAGGACCAAATAAATTATTTGATGACTAAAATCTCTCATAAAAAACTAATTTAAAAAACTAAATGAAGGTTGTACGTCGCCTGACGTTGCATGTTCTTCTGTGTCATTACGCTTCTGATTGTTCTTTACATTTATTTCATTTATCTCTATTGGAATGCATGATATTCTTGAGAAATCTATCCGTTGATTTTTTTCTATGTGTTACCTAAATGTTCATTGATTTTTTCGAATTAATGAGCCGGCCATAATTTTCAGAGTCAATGAAATTCATGTGGTTTTCAAAACGAATGTCAGGGCAAATTTTCAGAATATGATATTTAAGCAGTGCAGTTTCCAGTATCTTCGGCTTTTATGAATTAGAATTTAAGTCTAAAGCGATTTCAACCTAAAATAAAGAGATACTGTATACGTGAGGCATCATGTTCAATTTTCTGTCATTTTCTACACGCGGAAGCATTTAATGCTGAATGCTATCCCTGCCTATGCAATTTACGTACATTTTGAGACTTACAAATCTTGACCATGCCCTTCAATAATACATCTCAATTTAAGTATTTATTTTGTTTACAAAAACTGCCAGTTTGGCTGTCATCGACACAACGGTGAAGCTGAAGCTGTCGTTTACCTTGAGGTGACGGAGCTCCTTGCAATTTGGCTGATTTTAGTGACGCTTACGTGATTCTATATATAATATATTACGCTAATATTGTGCGACTATCGTTGTATAAATATTGTATCGTTGTCTCGTACAGCTCCATTAATTTCTCGAGGTCAGAACTTCATTTACCAAGTTTGCGGAGTCTGATTTTTTTTGTTGATCATTGAGTTTCGTTGTAGCTAATTGACTGGTCATGAGTCATTATTTCAGACAGGAGGCGTCAGTTTTACTGCAGACGCTTAGTTATACCATTGTAATAACGAAGAAAAAGCTAACGCTTATCTTCCCACTTTTACACGAGAGAAACTTGCAAGTAAAAATATCCCAAATTTAAAAGTAACGACTGAAAAATTTCAGCTCTAGCAAACACCGTAGAGCAAACAGCACAAAGAACGGAGACAAGGATCAAATGGACACGTATGATTTAAAACACTTTTAAGCATCACATCCGCGTTAGAATCTTTAAAAAAATGGTGAAGATCTTATCATACGAAAAACTAGCATAGAAAGTGAACTTTTCATCCATAAATTTAGGGGAATTCAAACGTTGACCTTCGGCGAGCAAAAATTTGATCAAATCGAAGAAGTAAAGCAAGAGGAATATTTGAGTGAAGATGCGTACAAATTGTAACGATACTATACTAAGAAAATGGTACTGTAGCGCACAGAACTTTGCGGTACGTATACAGTAACTGTTTTATGATTTACAGTAAATATGAAATATTCCCTATAAGTTGTTTTTAGTAGCACAAACCCCCAACGTTGAGTGACATTGTATACTGACTTTAATAAGATTCTCTGACAGTGTAACGTACTTTGAAAGTTGTTACGCTGTCATTGCTGGTGTATTGCAGCACACCGCAGCATTATTGCGTTAATAAAGTAACTTGTGCTGTGACGTAAAGTGCGATTGATTCAACACCATCATTTCAGTATAAAGATAAGATCTTCATTAATCTAACGCTGTTCTAAAAGTGACTCATCTACATGGCAGAGTGAATAATAATCAAACTACACAATATTAATTACTTATAACAACCGTACATCTAGTCAATTATAATCCACCATAATGCTGGAATATTTACGCACACACACACAGACACACACACACAGACACACACACGTACTGGTATTGCGGCCATGAAATGCGACTGGTTTACAGCAGGCGAACAGCAAATGCAAGTTCCAGAGTCACCTCTGCAGCTGCTACAGTCTCGGTGCAGCTCTGTATTAAACGAGTTTTGCCCCGCCGCTCCCTGCACAGTGCAGCACCGTGCTGCGCTGTGCAGCGTCGTGCTACA
Organism: Trinorchestia longiramus; assembly: GCA_006783055.1. NCBI lineage: Eukaryota > Metazoa > Arthropoda > Malacostraca > Amphipoda > Talitridae > Trinorchestia > Trinorchestia longiramus. The sequence goes on from VCRD01002851.1 coordinate 2,157, forward strand.
CTGTGCAGCACCATGCTGCACTGTGCAGCGTCGTGCTACACTGTGCAGCGTCGTGCTGCACAGTGCAGCGTCTTGCTGCACGGCCTCTGCATGTGTGTCAGAGTCTACCTAGGCTACTGTGTGCAGTCCACACGCCCCTCCTGTGTCCCCTGCGCCAGATCAGCTAGAATTAATTCACATTCTTCGGCATTTTCCTGATATTAAAGCCGATGCTCCACTTGATTACACTGCTATTACGTAGTCCTGTTGACTCGAAAATAAACATTGATGCGTTGATAAAATGTCTCTCTTCTCTTGTGATGTAAGGATTTGATTTAAAAAGAACTGTTTTTGGCCGCACATACTGTTGTTCAACAGAAAAAATACATTTCTCACGTTCATGGGTGCACTTTACAATTTTCCAGTATATTTTACTTCTTTAGTCGTCAGTCGTACCTGTAATTTGAGTTATTGCTCTTTTTTGCTGTAATTTTATATGTTATAAGAGATTTAATGTTGCAGGTCTGTACGTGTCAGTGCTCCTGCTCATGACCCTTAGTTCTACCACCGCTCAGAAAAATAACAAAAACAAGGACGTCGAAACTTCCACTGCAAACACAGCAGACATCTCGGAAGACGAAACATCCACGGGGCCTCCTCTCACTGGCGACCCTCAGAAGGACTACATCCACGACCCCAACCTCCCACACGAACTCATTGGGTACGATCTGTCCGACTACCCATTCTACAAGCGCGTCCCTAAGGAAGGACACAACTTCACGTGTGACGGTCGACACGACGGCTTCTACGCCTCTGTGCGACACAAGTGTCAGGTGGGCGAAGTTTTCTTATACATGTGTGTCTTGTGTGTCACTCTCTTCTTCCTAATTATCGGCCGTGAGGTCTCTCACGTATACACTACCAATTTATAGTACACATCAATGTTATATTTTATATATTTTAATAATGCATAACACACGTCTTTATTTCACATTAGTGTGCTTGTTTTATTCGGAAACACTCTCTCAGGATTCATTTCTCAATAGATTTTATTTCATGGGCTTTCGTTAACACTTATTTCAATGTATAATCCACACATAATGATCGAAAAACTTTTGTTCTTTCGGTTTCTAAAATATTTGTTATTGGCGCGTGAATTAAAAAAGACGATATTGTATGTAAACTACTCCCTCAGGCTGGTGTGATGTGTAGCTACAATTTCTGTTTATGTGAAATATCTCATGACGTCATAAAATGGGGTATTTTGGTGGATCATCGATTCAGATGAAATTTGTTGCGTATTATTGTGTATTTACCCTGTACAGGTAAAGGATTTCTCAGAGTAGAAAAATGACATGTATTTAATATGATATTGAGTAATCTAGCAAAGGGTTCCAATAAGACTGGTCTAAGAACGAACTTTATAACTTAGTTCCAAAAATGGGCGTATCGCGTACTCAGGCATTGATTTGTACTTCCAACAAAATGAACAAATTAAAATTATCTTTTTCAGGTTTACTACAATTGCTTATTCGGCCAGCGCTATGACTTCCTGTGTGCCAACTACACAGTGTTTGATCAGGTTAACTTCATCTGTCACTACGCCAGTGAGGTGGACTGTGCCAGCTCTGCGCGGTACTACGACAGGTCAGACTAGTGTAGTGTTCTGTTTTATTGCGCCATCTTCACGGATACTTTCACAGATGACGTGGTTTATATCATTTTTCTTATTTATCTATACTGGACCGATTTTGAACGATTCTTCGTTCGTGGAGACCGTTAATCTCGGTTCAGTAATGCAGACTCTACCACAGTTACAGTTCTGAGTGTGACTGCAGAATATGATGAAGTAGAGTGAGTTTTCGTTAATTGGTCGTCTTGAAAAATATATTGCAGAAGCTATGAAGTTTATGTGTTATCAAGGTATTAAAGTTGCTATGAAAATATGATGAATACCTTCATACTTTCACATACATGAGTTCATATACCATGGCCACGTACAATATTTTAAAGTCGTACTCCATCAGTAAACTTATTTAAAGAGAACACCTTATCGTCAACTCTTCCTCTCTCATTTAATTTAGCCAATTTGCTGTCTTTCTTATAATAATGACCGTTTTGAACAAATAATTGTCAAAATATTGATCCATGTATCAATCTCACTCACGCTGTCGTCTTTCACTGTCCATAAAAATTATATTTTCTACTTGAAGTAATTTTTTTACTCTGGAACAATTGTTAATTCAAAGCATAATTATACAAACTTTTATTCTATATACTATTATAACATATACTCGTATAACACATATCCTTACTGTCATTTTATGAAAAGTGGATTTAAATTTTGAACAGAAATGAAGAGCTTTACGTGACTACGACCACAACAACTCCAGCTCCTCCAAGAGTCATCTATGTGGACCGTCCAAGACCCAGGCCCTTACGGCCCCTGAACATCAGGCGTCCTCTTCCTCCCAGAAGACGTCAGCGCCCGCAAATTAGAGTTGAATCTAGTGATACTGCCGCAACTTCAGCTGATCAACCCGAAGCTGCTAGCAAAGACACCCAATATTCAGACACTTATGACAATGCTGACTACTACAACGACTACTATGATGATTACTATTACGATGACGCTGCTCTGTTGACGCAGACTACCACTACTTCGACTACAACAACTGCAAGACCTCTTAGACGTAGACCGAATAGACCTGGTAGTGGTCCTAGGAGAGGTGGAGCTGGAGGTAGAGGACGTGGTGGTGGAGGAGGTGGTGGAAGGAGGAGGCAAAGACCGAGACAAAGAGGAGGTGCTGGTCCAGGTGGCCGACGAAGAAGAATAAGAACCTCAACTACAACCACTGAAGCGGCGCCAGTCCTCGACGATTATTATGATTATTATGACGATTATTATGAAGACGAAGCACCTGCAGTTCAAAATGAACCTATACAACCGGTTGAAGCCCCTACGACTGTAAAACCTAAATCTGGTCCTCGCAACAAACCTGGACAAATTCGTAGACCTAGTTTCAAAAGAGCTCAATCTGACACTCCTGCTGCTGAGCCTGTAATTATAGAGCCTACGCTTCCTCCTGCAGCCACAGAAACTGCTGTTGAAGAAACTTTCATAGAAGACATCGAACCTTTCCAGGCAGACATTTCATTAACTCAAGCAGAAGCTCCTCTGGAAGGCGTACGCCAAATCAACCGCAGAGGAAGGCCTATAATTCAAAGAATTCGAACGCGTCCAGTCAATTCCAGGGACTTTACTGTTGATGAAGCAGCTGGAGCTCCTGTTGAACCTGAAGCTCCTGTTGAGTCTGAAGTTCCTGTTGAGTCTGAAGCAATAAATTCTGAACCACAAGAACAAAGTAGAGGTAGTAATACTGGCGAAAGTCTAAGAGATCGACGCCAGAGGTTGGGGTTGTCTCGCCGAGGGCCTGCAGTGGAAGCTGCTGAAGTTGCGCCTCTAGAAGCTGAAGAGGAAGCTCCATCTCGCCAGGCTGGTCGAGGATTCGGAGGAAGAAGACCGAGGCCGTAAAAACTGTAGCGTTGAATAATAATTATTAATAGTTATTTTTGATGTGTATAAATATTTCTTATATTGAAATCGTTTTCGACCAGATAAACTTATTTAAATCAATTCCTAATTGAGATCTAGTTGAGACATTTAATATTCTGTCTTGCTGGTGAACAAACTGAACGTACTAAAAGTACGTTCTAAGGAGTTCAAAGGTTACAAATTAATTCTGCCGAAAATACCAAATCTAAGAAAATATCACACTAGGCATTCATTACAGCTTATCAAATTATTGTTTCACTTCTGTATTAGTGTGAACACGAGATTTACATTGCACATAATAACTTCAATTGAAAATATATTGGCTACAATACAAATTGAAATTTCATTGTGTTGAGGGAAAATTTTCAGTTCTTTTTTTGTAAAAATATTCAGAAATTAATTAAGGAAGGAACGTGAATTTGTTATACATATTCGTATATATATAAGCGAAGAAGCGATTTTTTTAAATATACAAATATGAGCTCGCCTTCCGTAAATTTTCAGCCAACTGAATTCGTAGAGTGAATGTTTTTCACAGTCAAACAATATTAAGCCATTGGATTTTAGTTCCGAACATGTATATCGATATCTTTAACATATTCTTTGAAATAAACGTATATCATGTGTTAGTAAAAAATTTAAACTACAATTTTTTGAAATATTAACCTGAATATGGAAGACCAGCCCCCCTACATCAACTGGGATTTCATTACGGGAGGCATGGGTTTCACTACGAGAGGCATGGGTTTCACTACGGGAGGCATGGGTTTCACTACGGGAGGCATGGGTTTCACTACGGGAGGCATGGGTTTCACTACGGGAGGCATGGGTTTCACTACGAGAGGCATGGGTTTCACTACGGGAGGCATGGGTTTCACTACGGGAGGCATGGGTTATGTCTTATCAGTATGGGCCTGAAACTGACTGCTTCAGATTTTTCACTGTACAAATGTCTGAGCACTATTTCTTAAATTTTTTAATGAACGAAATTTTCCAACCCTGTAGGGAATGCATTCATACTATCGGATAGTCTGATATATAAATGAGCATGATGATAACTAATATGTCTGGGGTCTACAAGAAGTTGATGTCTCCTCAAATTTATATTTATTCCTTTTGGCCCACGAACCCCTGACTTTAAAGAGTTCATGCTTCTCCCTTGTACTAAAATTCGTCCGAAAATGTGCTCTAACAATAGAATGTGCTCCTCAATTTTGCTTCACCACGGACAAAAGAGGGTTGCATATTTTATGTTACTTTCGTAATGGCGATGAATTCAAGTGACACTCCAGTGTTGCAAGGGCATCAGTCTATTCTTGATTCCTTGAAGTTTCTTCTCACCCAGACAGCTCACAGCGGCGCATGTAGCGCAATTTAAAGATTGAAGCTACTATTGCATACATAATCCCATTAAGAAATACTCCTCGTAATGTGAAACTTTCTATTAATTGCTGTGGAGGGAATTCTTGAAATATATGTGTAGCAGTATGGGCAGTAGTCTTAAGATTTAGTTTTTAGATTAACTGTCAAGACAACTGAGGCTGAAAAATTACAAAGCCGTGGTAGCGATGCTTGTGGTTGTACAATAATGACCAGTTTTAGTGTCCAGACTTCCCACTTAGCATCAATATTGAGTGTGGCTCCCACAACAGTATGAGAAAAGGTTAAGAGTGAAGCACTAAATCCAAACCACTAATAATTCATTTTAGTTTGTATGAAAATAGTAATAAAAACAATATCAAGAACAAAACGATGCTGTCGAAACTATCAATCAATTTTAGCGAATTACATACAAGTAAACATCGACTAACAAACACGCACGTAAGACTAGATATGTACTTTTTCAGCAACGAATCAAAAATAATTATTTTAAGTATCCGAATTAAAATGCTAGCATTCGGGCATATCTTGAGGTGTGAGCTGGTACAGAGTTTGGTCGCTGGCTGCACAGTGGAAGTTGTCGAAACATTCCATGATTTGCGAGTTGTTTACTATCCAGAAAATATCACAGTTGCACTTGATGGGATTCCCTGGAGAGAAATGGGAAGTGGAGTTACTAGTATGGCTGGCAGAGCACAGTCACATTACAACAAATAGGAGCGTTGACTCTAACAGTTAAGCGATGGCTTCATCAGAAGACGGTTACAGGTATGTCATGGGCGCATTCAATGCCTTATCATTGAAAATGCAGTTAAACAGAAAGCAAGAGATTAATTAACTGTGCAACTTGATATGATAAATTAGCTGTGCATAATTTTAAACTGCTTGCTGATTATATTTAGTAACCACTAGTCCATCCGGGGGCCACTAGGTGAATCTGATTTTGTTGCAAATTTGTAATTGCATGAAGCTCTTCATGCGTCATAAACTCGAGACGCTCCTACTTGTAACAACAAGTTTAAAGTTAGTAACCCAAATGTCCGGTTTAACATAATTATGAAAAGCGGGTTTGTACCAATCAAGTGATCAAAATACTCGGAACCTTTGACACCACTTCGTTGTGAATTATACAATTTAATTTTAATAAAAGCGATGAAAGTGATAGTTAGCTTTCCAATAGATTTAAATTCATAAAAAAGATGAAAAACATTACCAATAAAAACTGAAATCGCTAAAATTACCTGTAGCATTGAACATTTTTAAAATTTCCTGACACTTGACCGTTGTGAAACTGTCACTAGGAAGGCAATGAGATCCTTGACTGCATTGCATGTTTAAAGAAATTATTTTCTGGCACTACAGTTTGTTCAAATTCCGTCAAGAAGTGCATCGTACCGTCAACTTGGAAGTACGCGAAAAATTTGCTGTTCACAATAATGGGTCTGAAGACAGCCTCGTCCAGCTCCGTCAGCAAGTTGTCAGACAGGTTCACGTACACGTCGATCAGGTCACCGAAGACGTCCGGCCTATGACAGAAATCTTTTGAAATGTCCAAAATGAATGCCGAATACACATTTCCCCAACAAAATGACCTAAGTATTATGTATGATAGGTCGTTGTATTAACTAGCAGTATCAAAATTCCTGTGATCGTTATGACGCAATGGTATCGAGATATTTTGTTAAAATTATAGTCATTACAAAACTCTTTGCTACTCTCATTTTTGAAGAAATTTATAGCGTTATTCCATCAGTTTGTCCACCATCAAGCTACTCCATGGCTGAAGTCTAAATGCCTGTGTGTTGAAGTACTTCCAGCGAGTATTTGTGTGAAATCATTCAGTAACCATATTGCTACAATTGTATGTAATTGTCATCACTTACGTTCCACGCAGCTATCTACCTATTTAATCGACTATGTATCTCCCTCTTTCTCTCTCTCTCTCTTTCTCTGTATCTGTGTGTGTCCGTCCCATTACTTCCTGCCACATGAGGTGGTGGCGCGCAGGCAGGACACACCTGCCATCAGCAGCACCTCCTGCCCGCCACTACCCGCCGCACTGCCTTCTTGCACCCTGCATACCGTGGGAGGATCTGCATTTATAATCGACTATGCACCTCCATCTGTCTGTATCTGTGTGTGTCCGTCCCATTACTTCATATCTATTACTGAAGAAAAATTATTGAACTGAAATCAGAACGGGTATGCAAGTATTACAAGCATTGTATTGTGGATACCAAAGGCAACAGATCACTATAAAACACGCCATTTGTTCCGTTATTACCTTTCTTCTCTTACACGGCCATGTTATCGTAAGGAAAGATACAGAATGAAAGTTCTGTATAATTTGAAGAAAAATATTCTGATTCTGATGGTGCCACGGGTGGAACTGAAAAATGTATTTATTTCATAGATTATTAATTTTCTTAATTATGAATCAAGTAATTTTAACGGGTACTATCTGGACCACATCATCGTTAGATAATATGCACAATGAAAGTCCTGTATATATTAATGATAAGTTTCATTTAACACACAATTTGTCGTAAATCTTCAATGCATTTATCTTTATAATAATTTCATATTATTCAAATCTAAATCGTGGAATTTCCACGGAAACTGGCTAGCTACTTTAATATTTAGTTCATCTTTCACGTTTTCACACACTGTCGGACATTATTCTAATGAGAAGCTCACGGGATGTATCTAATGCTGTTGTTGGACATGTTGATCTGTAGCACAGATGAGGTAGAGTGGCCGGCAATACTGAAGCTGTTGCTTTGTAGGTCTGACAAGTAGTTGCTCGACACGTCGATTAGCCGCGAGTTGATCAAACCTGGCTCAGAGCACCGGTAAATTCGACTAAAATGAAGCGATAAGGACCCATAGATAGGAAATAAGTGAACTGTGCGACTTACAGGTCAATTATAACTTACTTGATCTAATTTCAACTATAAATTTTTTATACGTAGTGACCGATAACTCAATGATCCTCGTAAAAGAATACATTTTGCATAGCGCATGTGTTCGTCAGTTATCGCGAGGTTATATTCTGTATACCTTTATACAACATACTATGGGTCGCATAAGTCGATGGTCTTGTCCATTTAAACCGACTGTTACTTAATATGATCTTTGATCTTTCATGAAGCATGAATACCAGACAGATATGTGATTTCCGTCACTACAATGTGATAAAAGTAAAAATTATGCTCGTTCAAGTCTGTTCCCAAGACATGTTTTCCTGATGCAGGAAGGCAGCTGCTTCGAGGGAGGAGGAAATTATTTACAGAAAACAAGCTTCCTAGCTCTTTTGTCTCATGTGTATACGTATACTGTATATAATTATAAGTACTCGATGACATTTACGTATATTTCCTTGGCACGCGAGTAGTTGATGAGGTGTTAAGAGATGTTCTGCGTACCTGAGAAGCAATGTTGGCTGATGGTGTAAATTCTGTTGTTGGAGATGCTCACTGATTCCAACTGGGGATTAACAAACGCATCCTGAGGAAGAAATTGCAGGTCGTTGCCGCTGATGTTCAGGTATTGAAGGTACGGCGCTTCTTCGGAAGACACCGCACCGAAGTGGAAGTACGATATGTCGTTGTTTGCTGGTGAATTCAATGAAAATTTGACCAGATTAAACATTTTGAGTCCTACAGAGACATCTCATTCATCTTAGAATCATGATCTTATTTACATTTTCTTAGTTAGAAATTTAGATCCATCGTTTCTCAAAATCCTATCACCACTACTAAAGTCGGTAAAATGTCTTGGATTTTTCCAAATCAGTTCCAGCCTCAATAATATTCGTACACTCACCGAGAGAAATAGAAATAAGGAAGTTTGCAGACGCATTGAAGGCGTGGTTATCTACACTCTGGAACCTATCGTTGTTCATGTTCAGTTCCCGTACAGTGAGAGGCAGAAACATGTCCATGTTGAACACGCCCCCGATCTCTGACATCACTAAAGTGAACCTAAAAATGAAACACACTTTAACAAACACGCACTAGAATTAGATTTTTAATTGTTGTTTTCATATTAGTGCAATTTAGCTTTAGTTAGCAATTTTGTTCGGTGTTTTTCTTGTTGATCGTGACAGAACTTCAGATGCATTTAAATAAAACCGAGAAAATTGGTTTAATTTTAAAATTCAATAACTTTTCTTCCAGCTCTGTATAATTTTACAGAAGTGTTAACATTTTTTTATTTCCCCTTAAGTTCTTAAATTCCTACCCAAGCATAATCTGCATTAACGGCAATTTTAAAAATGTTCCTTCAAGCGTTTCCACAAGCGCTAACCGCAGGTAATTATTTAAAAAGTTGATAATAGGAGGCAACCTGTCGACGTCAGTGGTGAAGAAGGTGGTTCTCTGGATGATGTCCTTGAGGATGGCCTGAGAAGACACCTCAGGAGGACAGAATATGTTGATCGTGCCTCCCAAGGACCCGCCATTGTTCGTGCACTGATGTAAAAACTACAATAATTAAATGTTATTGCTCTGCAGCATTTTAATGAGCTAATTTCTGCATCAATACAAGTTGCTCAAATGTAGTACTAATTAATAGACTTGCAGGGACATTTGTTCGTCAATTTATACCCAGTCTCCGTAATTCTGCGTCTTTTATCCGAGTAGTTGTGAGAGAAAGAATGAGAAAGCAGTTTTAAAAATTCTGACCCTGCAACAGTGGCATGAATGTAATAAAATATCTACTTCTTGGTTATCAAAATACTTTCACAGTCACATGTATCACATGACAAATAATGATAACTTTTCCGTGTGAAGGTTGGGCATCAGTTGGGCATAGATAAATACATAGATAAGACAGCGTAAACAGTAGTATGCATGACGTGTTCGTACGCGCACGAGGGAAAAGAGGCTATTTTTGTCAAGATTAATATAATAATATAAATATTGGAAGTACATATATCCTAGAAAAACAACGTGTAATGAAGTGTGACCTTTCATTCTTAATGACGGATATAATATTAACGAGTATCAAGCGTAAAACAGAGTCCATGTATTTATTGGACAATTGCAATGTAAATGAAAGATTTTAACATTTCTCTTATACATGAGAACAAACATAGTACAAAACTTAACTATTAATAATAGTAATCAAAAAGTAAACTAAAGTATTAGCCTATTATTATGGCAAAACATGAGTGGCCATTTACCTTCATCAGCATTTCATGTTACCTCCCGTAAATTATAAAATAATATAGGTGTATCATACTTTCCCTCCAAAACGAGCTTCTATATCTGCGACTTCCCTTGTTATATGGAGGAAATGGACAGCTAACACAGTAAAAAACACAAGTTGCGCATTTCTAATCAATTTGACGAAATCCAAGAGATACTAGTACAATTATATTTTCTTGAGAATGGATGGCCTAAAACCAATTATATCCTGATGCACAGCGTACTATCATCTGCTTTACAGTAATTAACTAGTTTTCTAACATGATACTCGTATTTACAAGTGTAGTTCACAAGTTTTATCTGGACAACCTGATGTCAAGCTACAATGGTGGGAAAAGCACCAACAGTTCTGATTAAGATGTTGTTATTTATTCAATGACCCGAATTAATTTAAGAACTGAAACGCATGTCATACCTCAGAACTAAAAGTTGAATGCCAGCTACAATACCTCAGCGGAAACAAATAAGTTAGTAGTATTATAATCGCCGTGAATGTTGTACAAAAGTAGCAGTCGTCATGGATGCTGTGACAAGACTTAGGGCCGTGCAAAGTCAGCGTGTGAACTTTGATCTGATCACGAGTGGGGCCATGTGATAGTACACGGGTAAACTTTCAAATCTCCAGGGAGCTATTTAGAAAAAATACGTAGGATTAGTTTCAACAAAAAAAGTTTTTCATTTTTACTCCTAAAAACTTTCATGTATCCAGCAAGTTGAATTGTACATTTAGAAATCTTTCAATAAAGTACTCTGCTGGGTCTAATCTTAATGAAGGGTTGGTGCTTTATTGCTACAATTACAAACCTCGTAAATTCACTGATGAAACTTACAATTGTTTCTCTCTGGAAAGATTTCTGAGAACTCGAATGAGAAGTACTAAATTGATTTGATCTCTTCAAAACACATTTAGTCACCAAGGATATTTAGCTTCAGTGATGCATAATAATTACTATGAAATGATAACAGTTTACTATATTTACACTTTACTGCGCTGCTTTGCAAGCAGAAGCTTGCTGTACATGTTCGTTATTTTGGGAGTCGCAGTCAAAATTTTAGAATAGAAATACGGTAATAATAAATTCACGTACATACAAGCCCCTCAATGATGTAGCTTAGCAGTTAACATATGATCAGAAAAAATACTTTTCCGGTGAGAGAAGATTGCAATGATGAGAGGCGCTACCATGTCTACTGGTAACCATCACATGTTCTAAATAGTGACAAAATATTTGTTAGGGTTGCGCACACGAGTTTTGTGTTGCCATGCAACTTTTATCTCTCTCTGACAATCATGGGAAAATTCTGACGCACATGTATTATTTTCGTGCATTTCAGAAGTGGTTCAGAAAATGATGGTACCTTCATTAAATTAACTCTCTATATAATACGATATAGACCATCTTCGGTCAAAAATAGAATATCGATGCCCACTTAAATGATCTAGCTATAATAAATGATACTACAAATGAAAACAGAGTCGAGCCTGGATGGTTTCCATGGTTACTGCTTCCAAAGATCAGTTTAGTTAGTATTAGTAAGTTAGTTTCAAGATTAGTTAGATTTTGACTAGGTGAAATAAATGGGAGAATGAGATTATCATTATTATTTAATCACAGCAAAGGGCAGTAAACATGAAAGCTCATGAAATGATGATAAATTCCCTCGAAAACTTGTAATTGAGGGTAAATTTTGTGGAAAGATGTTAAGAATATCTTCAACCATTTAAATCCTTTGCAATGAAGTGATAAGGGTATATACTGTGATGATTATTAAATTGAAAGCTTTCGGAAATTATGTGCGTTTTTAAACTTGAAATCAAGAAAAATTAGTTAGACAGCGGGAGCCATGAGAGGTAACTTCTAAAACTAGACAGCAGGAGAAAAATGTAGATTTGACGCTCAATGAAAGCATTCAGGAGATGAAGGAAACTTTGCCAGCAGTACAAACAGAGAGCATGTGGCTCACTTAGGCTTAACACGTTTGTTGCGATTGCCTAGCTGGTGCAAATCTTTACTTTGTACACATAATCACTAAAAGACTTGGAAAAAATTACAGAACCTAACCTAAGTGACCCACCGGTGGGTCGCATCGCAACAAACGTGTTAACTACTGCACTAGCGACCACTCAACACTGCACTAAGAAGCTCCATGAACACATAGCAATACCAGAGTAACTCACGGTGCACGGGTCCAGCCCGTTCTCTGGTCCAGGTTCAGGACAGAGTCCAGTCACGTTAGGAGGGAGTAGCACGTTAGAGTTGTTTTCCATTCGACTTCCCAGGAAGAAGTTAGTCTCTCCAATGCTTGGGTGTTTTTCGATGTTGTCGTCTTCTTGAACACTATTCCCATCTCTTCTGTTATTTTGATCACTTCTGTATTTATCAGTTCTATCATATCTATTTAAATACTCCTTACGTTCGATTTTCTTTTTAATTTTAGTTTCACTTCGTTTGTCTTCGTCTACAATTTTTCTACTATTGATACCTCTAATGTTGAAATCATTGGCCGTATTTTTATTCTTAATATGAGAGTTGGTTTTTTGAACAAATTCTGCAGTAAATTTGACGCTAGTCTTCTCACTAGCACTATTTATGTTACTTCTCTTATATTCTAAATTATTTCCAGCCTCTCTGTCGTCTATAAAATTATTTTCAACTCTTCGATGTGCTGTAAGACCGTGTTTCGTTTTTCGATAATTTCTAGAAAAAAAATCCGAAAGATCGTCGTCGAAATTGTTTTGCACTTCTCTGTCATTTCTTTTAAATTTTTTATTTCCTTCAGAGGAACCTTTTGCAAGATCATCGTTCAACTGACCAGCGTTCAACACAGCGTCCTGATGTGTTTTCTGCCAAAACAATTCCAGTTTTCTAGAAGGTTTTTCGAAACTTTCAGAAATATTTGGAGGACTCGAGACAGAAGGATCTAGCGACAGGGAATGGGAGGAATTATTCCCGTGTATGTTTTCCAGAATTGCCGCTGAAGATTCAACCACCAAACATCCTACAGCGTACAAGCTAATTAAGAATTTTACATACACAATCATCATTCGTGGTACTGAGATACAATAATTTACAGCAATATGTTCATTGATAGATTCTTTTAATAAGCTTTCCATGCTGAAGGTAAATCCAAAACCAAAATAACACACTTCATTAATTATAAATCCACAATCACTTCAGCCGGGCTTCAGGAATCTGAAATAGCCGTAAGAATTCGGGCCCGGAATCGTAGCAGTGAACCATCCCGAGTAGAGGGAAAAGCAGATACGACGAAGACAGCATCACAAGACTCATTTGAAACAGAAAATATCACAGCGTCCATCAGCTGAGCAAGATAAGAGATACCTACGTGACAGGCAACTTCACTAACCATGCATACACGACTACAAAAAATACACAACCACAAACTGCTGAAACTAAATGTGGACGAAAGCTCACAGGCTGCATACCCTCGTTCATATCATCAACAAAATTAATGAACAATAATTATTTTTAATTACCTTTATGATGTTCTTGATCTTCTTCACAGAGCACTGAAGCACTAATACAATTCTACTTTTATTCAGCACGAAGCAGCCCTTCACTACACTTTGACTGTTTAAGGTAATCCTTTTTTTCATACAATTTAGAGATCTCGAAGTTTTAAAATCTTCGTTTCAAGAAAAACTAGCTGCATCTGAATTATTAAAACGACCAGACAATTATTCAATCGGTGCTGGACCATTGAAATTTATACTTATAAGTTGGAAAGTTCCATATATATAAATTTGAATTAGCCAGAGTAGAAAGAATCCTCTTCCAATAGAAAACCTGATAATAGTAATAGATTTTTACGAATATTCCTCAAGTAGAGTAGTAAAGTAGAGTTTTCAATATCCAAGAACTCTAAGTATTTCCGATAGTTTTTGGGAGAGGAAGTTTACATTAGTTTCTACAGAATGTTCTGGAAAAGCGTACTTCTGACTCGAAAAATGAAAATAATTCGTCCAAAGCATCAACCATGGCCGATTAAAAATGATTCCACCTGTGATTAAGGGTTCATTAATTTTTTAACTTTTCTCTGAAACCTCTCAAATTTCTAACAGTTTCCAAAGGAAGCAAAACTGTCTTAACAACTTATCTAAATGCTAGGAAATTAAGGCATTGCCATTCAGGTTATAGGCTTTTTAGCAAATGTTATCAGCAAACGTACCCTAGCGCTGGAGCGCGTGGGCCAAAGCAAACGAATTGTACTGTTAATAACAACGAAAGTGGGAATTTTCTCATACTTTACGCGAAAGCTTCATGTCATTTTCGTTTGTTCAAGTCAATGACTCACTAGTGGAACTAGAGTGATTCAAAATACGACAAAATAGAATGCAATTTTATTTCTGAACTAGAGTTTATGATTAGTTCGGATGTACATGTGGGAAGATATTTTAGGGACCCGTACCGCTGCGCCGCGCCGGTTACTTTACTCTGTGTTGATTTCCCAACAGCGTGACACCCAAGAGTGACTGTACTGCTACCCGCTTGTCTGACAAATATGGCTTTACATGTTCCTAAAGCTCCGGGCTTTGCCCAAATGCTCAAAGATGGGGCCAAGGTACGTGTTTATTTAGAAGCTTTCAATAATTATTGTTTCATTGATATTTGAGTGCCTTTAAGGAATCACGTTGGCATTTTGTCTGACAGGTGTTTACCTTCCAAATGACTAACCGTCGAAGGTCTCATTTTTGATTTTATTTTAAGCAGTCTAGCTCGGCATATTCGATTGTTCATGTCAATATAACATTCCTATGTACCTTGATTAAGCATTCATATATCTCATTATTATTAATTTGTGTCTAAATTTGTCTTCTTGATACGACTAGTTCATGAGTCAGCAACTGGTGAGGACGATGATGTGTTGACCAGTAATTCAACAATAGATGATTCTATTATTACAAATTCTATTGTAGCACAGTAATGATCGTTGGCTTGGGTTGTAAAGGTATTGGTTATTTGTCACATTTTATGATAAATATATTTATAATATGGAACTTCTGTAAAATGATTGTTAAAGAGCTGGTGATATTTTTTAGTTAGAATTGTAGCTAGGTTTGTGAAATAATTCTTTTGGATCTATCAAATTAGTTTTAGTAAATATCAATTAGTTGAATACATCCTTCAAATCATTCTGAATAAAAATGAATGCAAATTAAAATTTATAAATAAGGGTTGATACCTGCATGAAGACACCTAAACTATTTGTTGACATTTTTTTGGTTATGTCCCTGTTGACATGTAAAGCTGCTCCCACATTTATGTCTAACAATATTGAAAGGAAAATTTGTGTAGGAACTCAAGGTCTAATGACTTGAGACAGTTAACTTGAAAATGGTATTAGTGTAAATTTTGTCAAGCTTTTGAGTTGTAAGAAAACATAGTACAATGTAATAGTCAAGAAACCATTTAGCAGAGCACAGTAATATTATGCATATTCACTAGTCTTTGTCTTTCACTGCATGGAGAAATTATATCCTTCATCTCATGAAGTATTTATGTCCATAAATCGATAAATTAGCCAGAGTGTTTGATCATTGAATATAATGTTGTATCTTCCATATAATTTGACATTCTCTATGATAATTGAGAAGGCAGTTTCATAACTACTGTGGGCTGTCAAGGGGATTTGAGCTTAAAGTAGTTATTTAAAAAAAAACTAGAACTACCAAAGCAAAGTTAGTTTTTGGGCTTTTTTTATGCTGATGTATATGTATTTTCATTAATCAACTTGGATCAACCTGTTCCATTTTGTTTTAAGTGTGCTTGCATTTTTCAAAGTGGGTGTCTTATTTTGGTTTATTTATTTTGCAGCACTACTCAGGACTGGAAGAAGCTGTGTTCCGCAACATTGGGGCATGCAAGGAGTTTGGCCAGACTCTACGCACAGCTTATGGGCCGCAAGGACGCAATAAGATGATCATCAATCACCTCGAAAAATTATTTGTCACAAATGATGCTGCAACAATTATCAAAGAACTTGAAGTAAGATATTAAGTTAATTGGTATCCAATGTCATATCTAGGGTATGAAATTCTGGACCTAATTTTTAATAGGTCCCTCTATCAAATATTGTTTTTTCTCTGAGAACTCATTGGTGTGCTCATTTCCTTTTGAATTCTGTTGACCATTTATGTGACAAATTGGTCAACATGTAACTTTGTTGTATTTTCTTTGTACTTCATTGTGCCTTGCTTTTGTTAAGTTTATTTTAGATACATACTGTGATTACTCAGCTTTTTCTAAGATAGTATTAGGGAGTTGTCACTTAATTAGGGAGTTGTCACTTAATTACTGATTGTTACATAAGAATGTTGTGGGTCCAGCTTTGAATCCTGTAGGCATTATTTTCTTACTAATTTTTATTTTTAAGTACATGTATGATGTACTGTATGACTGACTATATATGTATTTTAATTTTCTTTAGTATTTGTTTATGTGAGATGCTTAATGCTGCAACTGAAATGTTAAAACTAATGGTAGTATAATGCAGTACAGTTTAATTCATTATTTTGATATTACTTCAAGGAAGCTGACATTTATAAGGAAGATGAACGTACCTAAACATGCACAGATATCGCACATCTTCATTGCTCCATGAGTGTATTAATATTTGCTTATGATGGTAGATCGAGCACCCTGCTGCCAAGTTGTTGGTGTTGGCTACTGAGATGCAAGAACAGGAGGCAGGGGATGGCACTAATTGGGTCGTCATCATGGGTGCTGCTATGCTGGAGAAAGCAGAGGAGCTCATCAAAATGGGCCTCACTCCCACAGGTCAGAGCAACATTTTTATCATCACTGCTGCATTGCGGCTAGAATTGACTGAGGCTAGTCAGGTGCTTGGTAAGTGCTTGGTTTCCGGTCAGGCCGATTCAAAAGTTTCGGTAAAATGGCTTTCAATACAAAACTTGTCCATTTTTCAAGTGAGTGCTTTGCCTAGTGTAAATAATTAGTAGATGTTTTAATTTATAGCAAGGAATCAGTAATTTGATCTCGTTCCAGTAAGTGTGAGTCAAAAAATAGGTCACAGCTGTAGATTTTATTGGTTATTTCATGAAATTATTGTTCTCGGCCTTTTGATGAATTTTTGGACCGATAATTTTAAAATAGTGAATTGTGTGTGTGTTGACACTGAAAATTAGTAGATGCTTATCTTTACAGGAGGATTCTGTTCTTAATCACTGTCTCTACTCAGGTTTGTGCCTCGTGTAACGTTTATTTCCGTTCTTGAGTGCTTCCTTAATACGCAAGAAAGTTATTTCTCATAATTCTGAGAGGATCGGCTCTCATGTAACCTGAGAATCACGTGACTCAAGTAACGTTCTTAGTTAACTGTAACTTAAAATCGTCACGCACCTCAGGTTGACCTCACGTGCGGAATACCATTGAAATTCTTTGTAATTTTTATTTTTGTTTGCAGATGTTGCTGATGGTTATCAGTTGGCTGTTGACAAAGCTCTAGAGCTGCTGGAGGATCTGGAGTGCTGGAAAATTACCGATACAAGAGATATTGATCAGGTAACAGTCGGCTATCATGCATTTTTTGTATATAGATGTCTTTGTTCTGTACAAGAGTTGTCATATTCTTACTCCCCCACCTAGTTTACCAAGTTTTTACTCGCTTTGCCAAGTTTTTACCTGTTTCAAAGTTTTTCGTTGCTTTCATGGAATGTTTTTGTTCAATTTTCAGGTGCGTAAAGCTCTTCGAGGCACTCTAATGAGCAAGCAGTACGGGTATGAAGACTTTCTAGCTGAACTGATTGCGAGCGCCTGCATTTCCATCATGCCTGAACAAACCACCTTCAATGTGGACAATGTCAGGATCTGCAAAATTGCTGGTGCTGGCATCACCTCGTCGTCCGTCGTCCAGGTGAGCTCACACTGGGTAACTAATATTTTGCTGGACGACAATGGCTTCGTGCTGTCAATTTGCTTGAAGTGTAAAGTTTGATATTGTGATACTGATTGAAACCTTTGTGTGTGTGTGGGCGTACAATGCTTATAGCTGTTAATGTGAAGAAGTTAACTATTTGTAAAATCTGGTCAACATGGCTAATGAACTCACTTCGTTTTTTTGTGTTTGCTATAAGTGCACAATCTTGTTAATCGAGAGCGACAGGGTGAACTAAAAGTTATTGTAGAGAACTGTTCCTTAGATACGACGAGGTGCTCAGAACGTTGCATGACCGAGCATTTGAATGAAGTTTCTTGAGCTTTCTTCAAGTAGTGGAGACATGAAAACTAATTACGGGCGTACATTCATGAGAGAATTCTATCAGAAGAAGATTGAAGTATGGATGGTGAGATTATTAGTTAGATTATGGGTGTGAGGAGCTGTTAGGGATGGTCGTCCATACAGTTAGCAAAACACACATATATACATGCATTCTCTGTACTAGTCTGTTGTTTGAGTCTCCTAGTTTCTATACTAAGATGCATAAAAGTTTTTTCTGTTGTCAATGTATTTAGCATGTAACATTAACTTCTTTGATGATTCAGGGTATGGTGTTCAAGCGAGGTGCTGAAGGAAACGTGACCGAGAAAAATAAGGCTCGTATTGCAGTGTACTCTTGTCCGTTTGACATCACCACCACAGAGACTAAAGGCACCGTGCTCATCAACACCGCTGACCAGCTGGAGAATTTCTCCAGGGGGGAAGAGGTCAACATGGAAACTCAGGTCAGATTAGCTTTTAGGGACGTACAGTTGAATATGTTTGAATAATATGAATTCTTCGTATAGACCCACAATAATTCTTCCTAGATTCTTTCTATAGGTTACTGTAATTAAGACTCGTAAACTGACCAACCTGGACCTTCCGTTGTGTTGCAGGTGAAAGCCCTTGCTGACGCTGGAGTGACAGTAGTAGTTGCAGGGGGCAAGATCGGTGACATGGCCCTCCACTACCTCAACAAGTACGACATCATGGCTGTGCGCATCACCTCCAAGTGGGATCTGAGGCGCCTTTGCAAGACTGTCGGTGCTGTCATCCTTCCTAAAATGGCAATGCCGACACCAGAGGAAATAGGTCTATGCGACCGAGTCTTTCTGGATGAGATAGGGGAAGTTCCTGTCACTATCTTCAGGTGAGCACTGTCGCTTTCCTGTAGCGCACCTACACATTGTAATATAAAGCATGTACTATTCCATATATTTTATTAATTTTTTTACTGTTATCGTTATGCATTTTGTACAACCTGTAGTATACCGCGTGTTCATAATACTACTGGAGTTTAAGTAATAAATACTATATATTTGTTGTTCTTAACGTACTACTGAAGATGGAACAGTTGTGTATCTGGGACTATGTTACTGCTTACCTGGAATAACGTACGGGTGAAAGAGATCTATTGTTTTTGCTGTGTTTTTCTTTACTCTGTAATTTAAGTGAATGCCTTTGTGCTAGTATCAATAAAACCTGACATACTCTGATGAAAGAGCAGGCAATTTTGTACTTCCCATAGTTTGTGCAATTTTACTGGTCGAGAAGATGGTGCCAGTCCGAGATTTTATTTTATTTTTATTTCTTGGTAATGAGTTATTGTCACTGTGATGAAGGGATTATTTAGCAAGTATTCTCTACATAATCCAGACAAGATGGAGCAGAATCACGCATCGTCACTGTGGTGGTCCGTGGGTCTACCAGCAATCTCATGGATGATGTGGAGCGATCAGTGGACGATGGAGTGAACACCTTCAAGGGACTCTGCAGGGTGAGAGGCCGAGTCATAGTCAGGTTGACTGAAGACGAGGAGTATTTGGGCCTTTGTATGACCCTTGTGGTGGATTCAGGTGTTTTTATTGCAGTTTTGGGGATGGAGAAAAGAGATGAGTGAAATACATGTACTCAATACATTGATTTATTTGGAACCAGGGGAGACAATAGGACCCAATTTTCAGATGTAGACGTTGAAGTTTGGAAGTAATTGAACACAACACCTTCATCATTTTTATTTTTTATCGCCTGGGTTTGTAATGTGTGTATTTTGACGTACTAATTATGGCAGCCGCAAGAAGAAGCAAAATGAAATTACAAAATACGTATTGACGCGTTGAAATTGTTTTTTTAATTTTCAAATATTGCTTGTTTCCTAAACTTTCGGGAATTACCTGTTTCTATTTTTTATAGTGATTTTCGTTTAAAACTTCTAGTTATTGCTCAATTATAACTGAATAGTGCTGCTTCTATCTTAACTTGCTAATATTATTTTTATTTTTTCTCATACATTTCGTATTTGGTGTCATACAGGACGGTCGGTTCGTAGCAGGTGCCGGCAGTTGCGAGATGGAACTCAGTCGTCGGGTAGAAGAGTACGGTCGTCAATGTCCAGGGCTGGAGCAGTACGCCATTAAGGCTTTCGCTGAGGCTCTCAGAACCTTCCCTAAAATCCTGGCTGAAAACTGCGGAGCTTCAGGTCAAGAAACCGTCGCTAACCTGCTAGCGAAGCACCAGGAGGGAGGTCAGAACTATGGTTTTGACTGCACAACAGGTTCTGCCAGCGTGTTTGATGCGTGTGAAAAGGAAGTCTTTGATCTCATGCGGACTAAATACTGGGCTTTGAAGTACTCAGCTTCTGCCGCCTGCCAAATCCTGCGTGTGGATCAGATCATCATGGCCAAGAGAGCTGGTGGGCCTAAGGCCAGAGCACCTGGACCTCAGGACCCTGATGATGATTAGGCGTGTATTTTCTTCGATATCTGAACTAACAGGCGTTCTAAACGTTTTTTTTTTGTTCTGAGAAACAGGCGGATATTCCCGCTTGATTTTCATCTGGAGAAATCTGCTATCTTACTTCTAATGCATTTTAACTAAAGTTGTCCTGGCTTAGCTTTCAAGCAGAAACGAAACTGTTTGTTGTTGCTGCTGCTAAATCTGTTTTTTTACCCATTAGTTCTGTGACGACATGGGGACAAATTAATTCATTGGAAGTAATTGAATCTAAAATTATTCGATTATCGGCTGTTGCAGTGTGCGAAAATTGTCGTGTATGGAATGTTGCGAAAATTCTTCATATTCATCCTCGAAAATCAATCGTGTTAGATGCGGAGATAAACGTTGAGTATTTATTTGTTTTGAACTAATTTAACCCATGCGATCAATATGTCTAATTTACCTTGTATTTTACTGATCTCTTTATGTCTACGGTGCCTGTCCGTTAATACATTTTTCTTACTAATTATCAGTTGTTTCTATTCCCCCGGCCTATGTTGCCGAAAGTTGTTAAAGCTGGTTGCTGCAGAGCAAGAAAGTGTGTGTTTCAAAGTTTTGAATCGTTGCGAAATTTCGCAGTACGGAAGAATGCGACCACCTACTGATCGTGGTGCGAAGGTTTATATGAACCATTAAGAAACTTACGGAGCATGAAGGCTTCCTGAGGCCTTGTAAATAAGAGCTCGTGTGCGTATTGATCATTGTATTCCTCCTCGAGTTCACTGAACAACCGCTAGTGGCTGAAAGTGTTTGTTTAATTTACATTACCTGAATTTCCTTGGTGAGTTCGGAATGTCACTTTTTACCGATGAAGTATTTGGCGTATTTACACATGAAAAGCCCTAAGAGAACATTTATGTGGTATTCATAAGAAAATGTTCGGATGTTTAGTTTGAACAAGTGAGTGAATGTGAATAAATTAGTTGTAAAGTTCAGAATGTTAAAATGCATTTCTGTAAGTGAATGTTGAAAGCAAAAGGGAGTGATCACCTGATGATGAATCAAGAATTTAGATGGAATGAGATTACGAAGGTTTACAAAACGTACCAAGTATGCGGAAGGAGTCTAAGTTTAAGTGGAAAGTTATCCGGTAAAACCTGTCCTTTAACCTAAATTTTCGTTCATCAAGGATAGCCATTGCCATCTATTGCTTATTCGACTTGTTTGTCGTAGTGACCTGGTTTCTTATAAATTTCGACACAATAGCTGTAGACGTCATTTGAGCGGTAGCTGAAAATAACGCAAAATGCATGAGCACGAAAACTTAATTTTTATGTGTGTGGCACTGCTATTTCTTAGTCTACTTGTGTTTGTGCATGATTTTCATTAATGATCAAACCCATCGAAATATTACAGAAATCGACCTGATTTCATTAATATCGGTCCATGTGCATGCATCGCTCGCTGCATTGCAATTTCTAGTTAAATATCAGGATTTGAACGTCATCTGATAACATTAATAACATAATGCGTGGTAAAAAATTAACTACGAAACGTCAGCTTCAACCAAGCCTTCTGGAGCAGGGATACATTTAATGTCAGCAATAGAAAGGAAAAATGTTTATTATTTATTTCTAAATATTTATGTATATATATCAGTGAATAAATATTTTTCAAATGCATATCTTGCTCTTTGGAGTACATACTCGTTGAAATACTGAAAGGGTACAAGGTCAGAGAAAGGTTGGGAACCGCTGTTCTAGAGTAGAGTCTAGAAGTGGATATCGCGACTCGATCAGTTTCTTCCTCAGCACTGGAATTTCATCGCTCCATGCAGTTCATTAAGCACCATTCATTGGGGTTAAGAAATGCTCAGCATTTCTAGGATAATAGTCAATTTCAGCTTTATTTTGTTCATTTGTTACACTTAATCAAATTTTATCTATAAATCACTATTTTTCTAAACAGTAATTTTTGATGATGTGTTAGAGTGGAATTTACTCATTTGTGTTCCAAATACTAAGCGAAAAAGCTGAAGGCTTTTACATGACAGTAATAATATATGGTGGTAATAAAGTCAATAGAGACGCCCAGTAGCTAACAGAGTATGTAATAGAATCTTTATTATTTAGCAAAGCCTGAAATGCCGGCGTGTAGCAGCGACGGTCGTTAGCGAGAGTTGAGTTGAAGTCGTTGCAGACGATGACTCAGCACAAGTTATTGTTTACCTGGTCGGGGTTGGGGTTGGGGGTGTGTTTGGGGTTTGAGCTCAGGTGGACAGGGGGAGGGAGGGGTGATGCCAGAGACTGGCAAGCCAAGTTTTACTTTGAAGCAGTCGGAGAGCTGAGATGGAAGCTCTGCCAGCCATGTATAGTGGTGGCTTCATGATGTATAACAAAGCGCGTCAGAAGAAAGTGATTCGTTGGAACGTCCGTATTATTACATTCATGGTTTATTCTTTAAAACAAGTGTTAGTAATATTGTCTCTTTGATGTCGTTTACATCGTTAAGAAATGTAAAGTATTGAAGTCACAGAACAAATACAAATGGGTGCTTCCCATGTGCCTACCTATGATTGATAAAAAGATATGATGGGATAAAATGCCTATGATTAACAATCAAATGACAAACGTGCTATTCCATCGTGCTGTAACAGCAGTTTCTGTGTAATTGTGGAGATATCAAAGCTCGACACAAACACTTGAAACCTAAAAATAATTTTAGCGCATTTGAAATACACAAAATGTATTTCACTGATTTATTACAGATTTACATTTAGGTTTAACTAGAAAAGACTATAACAATTACGACCAGCTCAACACATTGTATGGAATAGTGAAGATGGAACGCATTGACGGAGAGCGAGTTGTGGGACCGAACCAGTTTTTGCGGCTGAGGAAATGATAGCCAGACTCCGGACGGACGTCACACGTTAGAGACAATTGTTGTCGCAGGATTTTATTGACGATTAAACCTGTGTTTAGGCGCGTGGGGTAGGCACTCAGCTCGTTATTTCGACGCTTCAAATGTCGTAGGGAAATACAATTACAATCTTAGAATGCCACCGAAGTTCATTCATGCGATTTTAAATTGAAATTTGATGACTTTATTACTGGGGATTTGATGCACGAGTAGCGATTCATTATGATGTTAATTGGATGTAATTTTCTCCATTTCATTTCCTCATGACCGTGAGGAAAGAAACGGAGAACAATGAAATATTGACTGACGTAGACAGCTTCTTGTTCATTGAAGAAAAAATACGCATATACCCGTATTCGATTTGTATTTTCCGCAGCCTCTCTATGAAAACAAATATTCTGACGACGGCATACACTCGAATTTAGTAATTTAAGTAACTACTGCCTCTGGCAGGCCCACATATCAGTTAACTTGCTTGTTTAGTGTCGTGAGGCTTAACTGCAGGTGCTGGGCTTCAGGGTTGTTGTGGGTTTAACACGGTTCTCACTCGTAGGAGGTTGATGATCTTCTTCGTTTACAGCTAGATTGATTTACTACATCAAAGATATGTTTAAAATAGGAAGAAGAGCTTCAGAATTTATATAAATCTACATACATGTATACTTTTCCTAGAATTCAACTTAATGAGGTACGGAAAAAGACTTAGCTCTCCTCAAGTGAGGGTTAGGCCCCAAAAGTTGAGTATTTATGAACGTCCAAGAAGCAACAGATTTTTTGTCTGAACCGCATAGTTTCTTTTTCGATAATTCAATTACGTAACTTCAGGTTCCGTTTGACGTCGTTTGCATCAATACATAATAAACATAATCTTCTAAAGATAACTTCCATTATATCTTACCACAGTTAGTCACATTTGTATACGGATTATTAGAGCAGTTAACGCGGTAGTTCATCCTTGGAATTTTGGAATGAGGTAACACTTAGACCTATGTTCCCATGCGAGACATAGACATTAATTCTATGATAGAATCACAGAGATAGTGCAGCCCATAAATAATGTAACAATGAAAACAAGCATGCGTCAATTAAAGACTTTCAAAGATATGCGTTCGGTAGAAATAATGCAGCGCGTGTCTAGATAGTAAGAGGCGTGTGGATAACAACCATCTCATACATTGTCACTAATTGTTCATCCTTCACAAACAAGTTCACTCAATATCATCTCCACGCACCAAAAGCGTACGTGGGAATTTCCCCCCACAGAGAAGATAAGAGTCTAGCAGAGGAGATGTTTACTCAGGTCGCTTCTCAGCTTGCGCAAAATCATCCTCGAATGCAATAACTTGCAGACAGTGAACAAAAATTCATAATTCTGGGATAATGGGTTCATTATCGCTCCATTGTCATGTTTAAACAAATGCTTAATTTTTAATTTAGGAAAATTATAACCAAAGGAGAAAACAGATTGAAAAACGAGTCCATTGATCGAGGAATGTCTTTCTAGAGAAGGAGTCCTTCGCCACGAAAATTTGGGGTGTCTAGAAAAATGCAGTCCAGGAATAGTCTCATTCCTGACCGCGTGCAGGGTGGCACTCACCTTAGATCCTGATGTTGCCTGATGCATGAGTCTGACCCTCCTGACTCAACTCATACTCATGCCAACGAACAATACTCTTTTCAAAATGATTTATTGTGCCTTTGGAATTTTTTTCAAAGAACTAGAAACAAGAAACTGTCTCGTAGTTTAAATTTGTATCAGAAAAATTAGGTAGATTAAGTCTTGTGGTCATACATTCAACGAGGTTTTCTATTATTTTCATAAATGAAAGTCCAATGTTGATTGATTCTAAGAAAAAAGTTGAAATATATTACTTAAATTTTGTAATGAAACTAATTGCAAAAATATCATTGGCATGATATCGGTTCTAGGGCTACCAATAACATGTAAATTTATGATACATGCCAATCATGTTGTTTTCGTATAAATATTTTACCCTCGTATTTTGCTTAAATAAACTATCATACTGTAAAATGGTAATGCACATACAGGACACGTTTAATATAACAGATATTAATTGAACTTCCTCTTTGTTTCTTGTGTTCACCAAACTACATCGCTAAGCAATGTATTAAATTAACTTGAATCTCAATTAATGATATTAACAGAATATAGCATACATTTATGTACTACATTACAAATTCATGAGCGCACATTATTTATGGTTAAGGAACTTATTTACGCTACACATGTGTGAAGATTTGAATTTAATTGGAATTTATAATGTAGCTCCTATTTGGAATTTGTTGAAGTACAATCAATTTCAAAAGTACGTTTCTGCCTGAGTGAGTTAATCAAAAATTGAGTTCAGTTTTTCAATGAGCACTGGTAGGGAACTCATCAAGCTAGACAGCTTGGGCTCCAGAAAACTTGTCCTCCTGGAAACATAAAGTTTTATTGGTAATACGGGCTTTCATGGTAGGGATGATTAAGTATGTGAAATAACAGCGTAGTTATCACTTTTATGCAACAAGAAGCAACTGAACACTGTACTTAAACAAAAAAATGGCACGAAATTAATAAATATTCTACCACAACGTAGTTTTGTTATCTCCTAGAGGTCCGACACGATTTTATTTTTAAGATTTTGAGGGTCTTCCAAGTCCTGAGTTTGGAAGTCACACACACTCGCAACATCAGGCGCTGGATCGTGCCTGGAAGTGCTGAATCATCGTCGCATCAAGGTCACGGTTAAGGAATGCTTTTATTACTCCGAAGTGTTAGGCATTTGCAGCTCCTGATCAGACACTTGCGTTCAATGAGTGTGAGGGTCCAGGCGCTCACTGGACCTTGCAGTCTGTGAATGAAAAAGGAATCTGAATTGATGCTGCAGGAAAGTCTCATAATGATGCTGATATGTCTGTTATGTTTGTTCATTTACTTTTTAATTGTATACCATCGTATTTTCTGACAAACGGATCCCTTCTGTGATGAGCTGTTAGCAAGTACAGTGTTAATAATACTAGGCTGTACCGGAAGTTCTGTCTTTTTTTAAAGGGCAGCTCTAAGATTTCATTAGACAAACATAACATCTAGAATCCTATTTTGTTGTCACCCAAAATACTGAAACTTTCTTTATTGTTTCAGACTTAATGATAAATTATCATAACATTAGTGTTTTAGGTTTATATATACACTTCACGTTCATAAAATATAAGGTATATTTTACTGTGCGAATTTTAGAACAATATTACAGTAAGCTCAGACACAAGATCATTCAAAAAAACACATGGAAACCATGCGCAAAATGAAAGGACTTGCAGGAGAGGGCTTTTCAATTTTCAAAAAGGATGTTTCCAGTTTAAGGAATGAATCAAGCAAAAGGCCTCTATGGAGATTTTTTTTGAAGAATTTAAAGTCCGTGTTGTAAAAAATCCTACCATTACGCTTAGGGAACTGAACAAAGATTTTAATGTGAACCACATTACGACCTATCGTCTAATCAAAAACCGTAAGAAGCTCTCGAAGGCTGGAAAATGGATTGAGCGTGATCTGTTTGAAAACATTTGCAAGCGACGTGTGGATTGCTATCTCTCCTTACTTTCTCTTGAACTTCAAACGTCTTTGTTGAGTAGAATTATTACTAGAGAATAACAGTGGATCCTTTACAATAATGAAATGTGCGAAACGTAGTGACTGGACTGTAAACCGAAGCCTATCCAACAACCTCGAAGTGGTTTGCATCCAAATAATGTTCTTTAGAGTGTATGGTGCGGGACGAAGGGAATCGTCCACTAGACTGCTATCAAACCGTCTCACCTGAAGATTGTTTCTCAGTTTTCACTGCGTAGGTGTGGATATTTTCTTGTATGCCTCCACGCACGAGTTTTTCAGTCTATTTTCTGGAACTTTGTACCGACAATCGTCGAAACCATATTTAATATACCTATGCCAGAACTATTCAGAGTTGTAATGGTAGTTAAAAAAACATTTCAATCGTTCAGAGATATATTCTTAGGATTTATGCATTCTTCGATGACCGTCAGGAAAATTAGTAAGACCTTTTATGAACAAAGAAGGTGAGTGATCAATTTTACTTTTTATTTTAGCGTCTTATACCAAAGTTCTCACAGGTTTCGAGAATTCTCAAGAGGAATTAAGAATTAAAGACAAGACAGAATTTTAAAGCCACAAACTTCGCTCGAATTAGTCTGTGTTTTGCAGAAAGTTTGAAGTCATGAGAATTGGAAAGGATAAAAGTTTTGGAATTGAGACTCAGTTTGAAGTACCTTTGTTTTCCTGCTACTAAAATGGGGATGTAGCTTTAAAATATCATTTTATAGATACAGCGCAGCAAAAATCATTAATATAACAAATTTTCCCCTACGACGCAGGTGTTTAGTTTTGATCTGCCGTGCGGGTCACCACTTGAGCGCAGTGATATTTTACTCTCTCTGGTCCCATGGACTGATCGATGTCCCCTCAGCCTGCCAGAAGTACGGCAGTCCCTGGCGACATGTTCCCTCCCTTTTTGGCACCTCCCCCTCACTCGTTCTGCTCCCCTCAGTCCCTCTAAGTTTCCCCACTGCTGCTCCCCCGGTCTATCAGTTGACAGATATACTCCAATATTCAGAGGCATCACGTCGTGCTCGGCGGCGCTGAATCATGCAGTTCATCGGGGAGCGACCTACAGCCTTCCCAACTCCCTCCCATCTCTGCAATTCCTCCTCCCTCTACCTCCACTACTCCCTCTACTCCCAACTCTACTGCTTCCATTGCTTCTTTTACTCTCACTGCTTCCGTGCTTAGTTCCCACTCTTCCTCCTACTTCCATCACTATTATTTCACTCTTTCTTCTTCCTCCTCATGTTCCCTTCCTCTCCATCTTGTCTTAACTAC